>JAHWFP010194101.1:60353-107130 GCA_023313725.1 Lithobius niger
TCAACTGGTTCTTGTCGCCGAAGCAATGGTCTTCCTTGTGCCTTGTATGTACCATGCAAACTGGTAGCTTGCTACTCAACTGGTTCTTGTCGCCGAAGCAATGGTCTTCCTTGTGCCTTGTATACGTACCATGCAAAGTGGTAGCTTGCCACTAAAGTAGTTCTTGTCTCCGAGTCAATACTCGGGAATGACAGGGGAAAAAATTCTGTACCACACTGTCATTTTCTATTGACACTTTATATTGCATAATTTTAACTGAATTTGTAACTTTTACTTGTGAACTATTTCCCCACTGAATATCGGCTGTGATGTGAACTTTACATCTCAACTTGCATCCTTGCCAACATTTAGGGGGGGGGGGCATGTTATGAATTGTATGCTCTGGTTATTATTGTTTTTGCTTTTTATCATTATCTATTTATTTTACTACATTAATTTATGTTTGTGTTGAGATGCCTGTACTGCTTCCTCTTGCATATTAATTTGCGTGGACGTTTTACTACTGGTCAGGAGATTTTTGCTTTTTTTTCTTCAAACGCTGCCCTCCTATGCGGTTGTGGAGGAGCATAGCTATGCTATTTATGATTCTATGTTACAAGAGGTTTTATTGTGTATATATTGATTTAGTGAAATTCGGCCTAATTAAATTCAAAACATTATTTCTTCTTACATGATGTCCGCTAATTTTGAATGTGGTTAAGTCTACAGATTAAAAAATTCCGGAGCTAAATTGGTCTTTTGCAATTTACTGTTTGATACCTTTCCCTGGTGTTAATAACTAGCATTTGTTGGCTACCCAATGCTACGTGACTGGGAGGGTAGGGCGTGTTGCGTCATACGACGTGAAAGTGCCGTGACCTAGATTAGGGCTTGAAGGAGAAATCCGGGTGTTGCTTTGTGGTTTGATTCTTTAGGAAGAAAAAAATGGAAGGCTGGTGAACCGATGATTGTAGCCGTTGCCCAATTTGTGTTCGGGACGAGGTCCGACAGTTGATCGAAATTAGGGCCCAATTCGACAGGGACGTACATCACTTGCAGTCCCTTGCTTGGGACTTTGATGCAGTACTCTTGAACACTGGTCAGAAGCCAAGGACTCAGGAGTATGGTTCATTAATGACTTAAAAAGTGCTACTCACTGTAACCACATTGTTAAAGCTGCAAGACAACGGGCAGCCATTATTAAACGTGTATTTGCTTCAAAAGATTGTAACACCTTATGCTGGGCTTTCTGCGTATTTGTAAAACCAATAATAGAGTATGCCAGCCCAGTGTGGTCACCACACCTTATTAAGGATTTTGACCACATTGAATCTGTGCAGAGACGATTTGCAAGGTATCTACCTGGTCTTAAAGTGGCACTATCACCGATTGAAAGCAGACGAATTCTGACAACATCTAGCGCTGTGTAGTACCATCTAGCGTTTGCTTGCACCAAGCGAAGGAATGCATAACGGCATTTCTTTTAACGAAACAAACAAGCCACGACATCCTTAATTATTGAGTGAAAATTTGGTTCATCCTCGTGCACCTGCAGGCTAGCTATAAAGGTTAACAATATCAATGTCGCTAGATGGCGCCACGGTATTTTCGTTCGCATTTCAATCAGTGATAGTGCCACTTTAAGTATAAAAGCTTTAATGAACGGCTTAAAGTATTACATGCCAATTTTCTTGAAATGTGCAGGCTAAAATTGGATCTTGGTCTAACATGGCTGTGTGATGTCGATGCCAGTTTTTTTTTTTAGCGCAGAATTGGTAATAAACCAATAAATTGGTGGTAAAATCCGTTAAATGCGACTATAGAGAATACTTCTTCTTTAACCTTATTGTAAATATCTGGAATGAATTGCCAAAAATGTTGTTACGGCAACTTTTTTAAATGGTTTTAAAGCAAAACTTGAGGGTATTCATCTGGAGAGGCAGCTATGCTGGTCATGATGGACTGTATACCTTGTAACATTGTATACTTAGGAATTTGTAGATACAATAACAGTCATCCCACGAAACTGTATTATAATCGTGTTGGCAATTGTATACAGCTATTGATTCGAAATTGTCTTTTTATATTGTTTTAGTTTATATAAGTAACCATTAATTTTTAATGTGGAAAGAGTATTAGTGACAACTGCGTCCTTCTCTTGCCCTTGTCACTATGGCAAAAATTATTATTCTTATTATAAGTTTATGATTAAGTCTGTTTTGTTAATAGAGTAATCATTTCAAAGATACTGGAAAATCGCCCATGTGCTTTCATGAATTTCTATTGTTATGGGAGAGAACATTTCGGATCTGTTTGAACATACGGTTAAGTTCCATGCTTCTTAATTGTTGTAATTTATTATTTGTCATCAAGGACCACGCTAGTGGTCCGTCCGCAAGTTCAATAATTAGCACACTTCATTGTAACTTCATTGTAAGAAAGTCATTGTTTAATTCTTGCATTGTTGTTAAATGGCCACTAGCGTTGGTGCCTTAGGGCCTTAGGGCTTCGGGCAGATGACCAGGAGTGGTTAACGCTCGTTAAACCCTTTAAACCCTTTTTAACTAGCTTTGGTACTTTAACAAAAACCAGAGCTGAGCGTATTTCACGATGGCGAGGATAAATACCTATGCGGCGAAACAGCTTGAAAATTGTTGAAAATGGGCAGTCTTTGTGCCCTGACAAGCAATAGTTGTATTTCAATCACGTGCATAAACTGTATCAATGTCATACAAGTGCGTGAAGATCGTTGATTTTAGCTGACTACTATATACTAACTACCAACTACTAACTACTGACTACTGACTACTAATTCTGCTCATATAAAATAAATTATGCGACAGATATGAATGAAATTTGGTATTCAACACTCTTTTAACTCCAATTCGTGCCTTTTATGGTTTGACGTTTGGGGAGGCATTAACTAAAAAGATTGCAATCATCCGTAATGCTATTTTTCTTTATGTTGGAAAAAACGCCACCAGTTATCAAAATAAACACTACTCGTTATTAATGTTAACGAATAACAATACAAACGGACTGCCAGAAATAATCGGCAACACATCATTGTCGATAAAATGGACACGCTACTTGTTTGTAGTAAGGCGCATGGCTTCGGGCCACTAAGCTTTTAATAAATCCGCGTGAATGCAAATCATCAAACGCTTTAATTTATATGATTGAAGTACTCACTGCAGCAAAACTTTAAAACAAATTAATATCTCCGTTCGTATTCAATATTTTTCGACCAACCAGATAGTAGATAACTGGGCAGTGGCTAAAATAAGATGCCACAAAAAAAAAACTACAAAAGAAGTGATATATAAAACAAAACCCACAAGGGTGAAAGAACCCACCAAGTGTCAGCCAATCAAAGTAGTGACATCAGAGCAAAAATGGCTGCCACCAAGTTGCTACATTAGTTGCCAAGCTAATCCCACCGACTATTACCTCACATGTTAAATCAAAAACTTGACCATTGCTACCGATAGCAGCAATGGTCAGGTTTTTTATTTAACCTTTGATCTAATACTCGGTGGGATTAGCTTGGCAATTAATGTAGCAGCTTGGTCAGCCACTTTGGCTCTGATATCACTACTTTGATTGGCTGAAACTTGGTGGGATCTTTCACCCTTGTGGGTTTTGTTTTAGATACTGACTACTGACTACTAATGCCGCTCATATAAAATAAATTATGCAACAAGTACGAATGAAATTTGGTATTCAACACTCTTTTAACGCCAATATGTGCATTTTATGGTTTGACATTTGTGGAGGCATTAACTAAAAAGATTGGAATCATTTGTAATGCTATTTTTTTGTATGTTGGAAAAACGCCACGGGTGATCAAAATAAGCATTACTCGTTATTAGTGTTAACGAGTAACAATGCAAACTGACTGCCAAAAATAATCGGCAACACCACATTGTTGATAAAATGCATGCGCTACTTGTTTGTAGTAGGGCGTATGGCTTCGGGCCGCTAAGCTCTTAACAAATCCGCAGTCCGCGCTACTTATTGTTGATGGTTGAATGGAATCATCAAACGCTTTAATTTATATGATTGAAGTCCTCACTCCAGCAAAACCAAAAATATATTCGTATTCAATATTTTTCGACCAAACTTGGCCAGATAGTAGATGAATGGGCAGTGGGAAAAATAAGACACCGCAAAAAAAACTACAAAAGAAGTGATATCTGAAACAAAACCCACAAGGGTGAAAGAACCTGCCAAGTTTCATCCAATCAAAGTGGTGATTGGAATGGCTTGGCAACTAATGTAGTAACTTGGTGGCAGCCCTTTTGGCTCTGATATCTCCATTTTAGATTTAATTTGTCTGATTGCCTTAATGCTGAAACAGTGAAGGCTGATTTAAGTTTTCCAAATTATCGTTTGCAAAGATTATGGTGTAGGCTGCCTTGTTGTTGTTTCTGAATGGCTATGGCACCACGTGTAGTGTAGTGTTGTTGGTAAGTGACCTTTGCCGAAATTCTCGTTCTTTGCTTAAATGCTGGGGGATTGGGGGGGGGCACTCCTAAGGGCTCCTGTTGAGCCTGTAGTGCAGGAGGAGGTGGCGGTGGAAGCAGAGGAAGTAGTGAAGCTGGTGAGTAGTAAGGTATCACAATATGACGACCTAGCATGGCGTTCTGTTAGGCTCCCTAACTCAAACAATGCTAATTTTGGGTGCACCTTACTTTCCCGTAACACTTCCAATGCTATGGGATGATTCGTATGGGATGTTATGTGTGTGTTAGTATTGGGCTAGCAATGGTATGGTTTTGTAATGAATGTTGTGTGCATGTTAGTATGGTGGGATTGGATGTTGTGCGCGCGTTAGTATGGTGGGATGGTTTTGTATTGTGCGAGTGGTAGGTTGTATTGGTGGCAGTATGGTGGAGGGAGGTTAGTGATATTTTGTTGCATTCAACTGGCTAGCGAACAAAATTGGCTAGCATAGGCAGTACTCGCAATGATATTGGAACTTTTTAGTATGGTTTGTAGTGTGTGCAAAGGCATGGACTCACGATGTTATTGGAGAGTTTTAGCAAGGTTGTGAACAAAAGCAAGGTGGCTTGGTTCTTGACTGATAGAGTTGTGTTTTAAACGCTTTCAGCTTTCTCTTTCTAGCTATGATCGTTTGAAGGGCAAATAAAAAAGTCAGTCCTTTTTTTTCTGAATACGGCCAATCCCAAAGTTGACGGCTGGAGGCTACGGGAACAGTTTTCGTAGCGAAGGCACGTTTCTATTCAACGACCCTGTCGGCCGTGAATATGCCGTTTTGTTTTTTTTTTTGTTTTCGTTTGGCTCGGTGGGACAGCTGTGGGCTATTACACCCTATATTTAGTACCTCGTTATTGTCCGCCTTGGAATGACCGAGTTTTTACTTACCTAATCGTATCTATCCCCCATGCTTGAAATTAATTCACGACTGCTAGTATTAAAATCAATATACCAAGACTAGCAACGTAGCATAAATGTGGGAGTGGGACCTTATTTAAGATGCAAAATATCTCTGGCACGCAGACAGTGTCCGTCTAGGAATGGTATCACTTACCTACCTAACATACAAATCAGTAGTCAATTAATGCATAGCCTTGAAATTAAAGTATGACTCGGCTTAGGCATGTAGCATAATGTAGAATGTTTCTCTTTAAGATATGTACAGCCTCTGGGTGGTTTCCCTTAAAAGGTTACATAGGATGTTTCGTACACCTTATTGGTCAAATCCTAAATATTTGGCATAATACCCTTAGGAGGCGATTGCCATAAATGGTTACGAGTCGAATACTAGCGCATCATTGGTTGCAGGAAAAATACCTTGCATACCGAACGAGCATATATAAGCGAGGAATTTCCAATGGCTCAGCTGTCCACCACCCCGGCCCGGCCAATGCACGCAAGTCCGCTCTACTGAAATGTAAGTCGCACTTTCTTACTTTTTTACTCTTAGCCCACAATTAATGTTAACGGAACGTCTTCTCTTATTTTTCTCTCGTCATTTTTAAAGACTTTGAGTCCATATTTTCAAAAATAAACCTAGGATATGTTTTCTCTCTTTTACTAGATAAAACTAAAAAAAAAAAAAAAATGACAGACGCAAACCAAACCGTATATTTGGGAGGAGATACCTATGTCCAGGCAACACTATTCACCAATAAGGCTTGTTCACATTCGGAAAATGATTGCTCCCGCAAGCTCCCTCAGTCCGTCTCGGCAAGGCGTCATATTTGACGCAAATGCGTGGAAAGAGTTTGTTCAGGAAAGAGATATTTTTAACAAAATTTATCTAAGTCGCCAGTCTGACAACGGATTCACCCGTACTTGGACTTTTGGTAAACGAATCAATTTTATTTTGCACAGACATCCAAATTTCTATAAAGCCACCGCATTGTTTCAGCGAGACGATGGCAAAACGATATCGCTAGATCAGCGCCAATTAGGCGGATTATTGAACTACCAGCATTGCATTACTGACAGTCTTAATGTAATAATTACCAAGTTGGAGGCTGAGCAAGTTTAATTTTTTATCACATTTTCTCTCTCTCTCTTTTCCCACAGTGTACACTCAAAAATGGAGATTTATAACGACTGCTTCGCACTAACAAGCCAAATCTTGCTTCGTATTAGGCCCCACGGCCATGGCGTTAAAATCATCGTTGGTCACATTTCCAAAAGTATTGAAATTACGCAACAACAGTGGTTCATGCTATTGAACACTGTTTATGGGCGAGAAGCAGGGAGTCAACTAGATATTAAGATAGGAGATTTGAATTGCAGGCTCATGACGGACAATATCATTCTATTGAAGACAAAAGCTAGTTCTATTTCTCTAAACGAGCTGGATTTATTGCACTGCCAGTATTTTATGCCCTCTGTGGCCAACACTATCGCTGCTATACACCGCAAGATAGCGGAAACGCTCGCTGGAACTGAGATGCCTTCTCCCATGCTAATGCCAACTCAACTTGACGGGAAAAATAATTTACAGTCATCGTCCCTTCAAGGCCCCTCGACTGATAGTAATGAGACATTTACTTCACGGAAGAGAGTTGGAACGAAAGAGCTTAAAGCATAAAAAAAAACAAAAAACAAAATAACGAAGAAATGCCACTGGCTAGTTCTCCTCCCCAAGCCAGCGACATCATCATTATCGAAGAAAGCAATAATTCTCAACCAGAGTGCACCAAGTGCCAACAGGAAGTCTCCCACTCTTGCTGCGAAAACGCCGTTCCCAATAACCGTAAGCAATGTTTTGGCTGCAGTAAAAACAGCCTATCTCAGAAATCTCATGAATGTGTCCTTCAACTGAGAGAATACAGATGTAAACAGCTATAATTTTTTCCTTTTTCTCTTCCTATTTTCTGTCTCCTCAGTCGGTTCTCCACCATCGTTAACGGAACAGCAGCAATGGGGTGGGGGCGGGGGGATGACAGAGGGGGAGGGGGGAATGTTTCGGACCTCACTTTTAGCAAGGAGCCAGAGCAGTTGAATATTAACTCGAAATATGTCATCACAAAATGTCGAGGTAGAGCTAGTAAGAAATTTAAACAGTCTCTATAGTTTATGAAGTGAATTTCAAGCCTGTGACCCCGAAATATTTAACTGAGAATAAACTGGATCCGGTCGAATACATAGATAATTTATTCAATGAAATATTCACCCAACTGTTGAGTAACGTTCGGACGCACGATTTAATAGGTGTAACAATCTGTGCGGGTGGCATTGACGAGTGTCTCTACCTGCCTCACATTAAGAGGCAAAATTTCTTGGTCGAAAATTTACTGGCGCTCTTGCTCAAATTGAACCAATCGGCTAAGAGTTTGGACATTTTTTCAAAGTGGCAGCGTAAAATAACAACTATTGACACGGCCGATGGTAGTGGCAAACTCCCCAAGAAGAAGCAGGCTAGAACTAATATTTCATTATGGCTGGAATCTGGCAAACGTAACTCTATTATCTGTATTAAAAATGACTCGGACAATCTCTGCTTGTCCCGAAGTTTGGTAGTTTGTAAGGCCCACGAGGAAGACCGGCCTCTATATCGTAAGCTACGCAATTCAGACCAGCTCCAAAAACAACTCGGGATCAAACTCCACGAGGCCACTGCAGTAGCTTTTCGTCCCGATGGATATAGCCTGGTCGATCTAAATGAATGTCAACACCATTTGACAACTAAAGATTTCCAAATCGTGGTGTTTGAAAGAGTTGGGACAAAATGCCAAATCACATACGAAGGACCTCCAGCCGAAAAGAGAATATACTTGTTTTTACATGCCATTCACTATGTCGGAGTTTTAAAACCTCGGTTTATCTATAGTAGTAGATTTTTTGCCATGTTTGCATGAGGCCTTACGCTCACAAAAAACGACACAGCAGTCAGAAATTTAAATGCTACAGTTGTCACAGTCCTAAGTACCAGTGCTTTCTCAAACAATGGGTCCTGTATCCCATCTGCAACCGTTTTTTTCGGAACAGCGAGTGTTTCAAAAGACATTTTTCCATCCAGCCACCCTTTAAGGATGCAACGGTATGTGAATCTCTCCAAAAGTGTAAGATTTGTTTTCTAATGTATCAAGGGAACCGAAATACAGCCCTCACTGTGGAAAAAGGCAATGTAAGGGTTGTAAACTGTGGGTGGAACTCGTGCATCGCTGTTTTATTCAACCCCCACCAATGCCTAAGAAGCGAAAGAAACAAGCACGCCTTGTAGTTTATGACTTTGAAACGACGCAAAACAAGCAAGTGTTTGACCAGAACGCGAAGGAGTTTTTTCTACAGGAAGTAAATCTTGCAGTTGTTAATGTAGCGTGCGAACAGTGTTTTCGTTCTGACTGTTGCGATCTATGTGGCGATAAAAGTTGTTGTTTTCGACAATGGCCAGGCTACTTTGGACGATTTCTGTGAATGGTTATTTACCGCGCACGGTAGCAATGGAGACACGTATGCAGTAGCTCACACAGCTTCGGGTTTTGACCTAATTATAATCATTCGATGGCCCTGGATCGAGGTGTTAAACCGTCCTCAATTATTTATAGGAAATAAGATCCTCACAGTCACGATAGAAGGGCTTTGTTTTGTCGACTCTTATAAATTCATCCCACTAAGGCTATCTAAATTGCCTGGCAGTTTGGGTTTAGAAGTGTCAGTAAGAAAAGGTGTATTTACTCGACGCAAAACAAGCAAGTGTTTGACCAGAACGCGAAGGAATTTTTTCTACACGAAGTAAATCTTGCAGTTGTTAATGTAGCGTGCGAACAGTTTTTTCGTTCCGACTGTTGCAATCTATGTGGCGATAAAGTTGTTGTTTTCGACAATGGCCAGGCTACTTTGGACGATTTCTGTGAATGGTTATTTACCACGCACGGTAGCAATGGAGATACGTGTGCAGTAGCTCACACAGCTTCGGGTTTTGACCTAATTATAATCATTCGATGGGCCCTGAATCGAGGTGTTAAACCATCCTCGATTATTTATAGTGGAAATAAGATCCTCACAGCCACGATAGAAGGGCTTTGTTTTGTCGACTCTTATAAATTCATCCCACTAAGCCTAGCTAAATTGCCTGGCAGTTTGGGTTTAGAAGTGTCAGTAAGAAAAGGTGTATTTACTCATCATTTCAACACTGCTGATAATTATAATTGCATAGGGCCCTTTCCCGACTTGAGTTCAACGATCCAGATGGCCTAACTCCTACTGCTAGAGAGGAACTGATACAGTGGCATACTCAGCAGCAAGCTAACGGCGGCGTTTTCAATTTCAAGAACAAGTTGATCGACTATTGCAACAACGACGTTCCTGTTTTGATGGCTTGTTGTATTAAATTCAGGGAGTTGATTCAAGAAATATGTCCGTTCATGGAACCGTTTCGTAGTTGTATATCTCTTCCTCAACTGGCCATAACATTGTTCAGGACCCTACACCTTCGAAAGAATACCATCGCCTGTATCGGTTCTCGAGGCCATCACCCTGACAGACAGTATTCGAGAGAGGGCATTATATGGCTCACGTGGGAAGCAAGCTACCCAACGCGGCATTTTCATTCAACATGCCGAGAACGGCAGCGAGGTCTAACTCGGAAATGGCAAATGGACGGTGGACGGTTTCAGTGCGGCTACCAATACTGTGTTAGAAATGCATGGCTGCTATTCAGCTGGTTGTGTAAGATATATACCGAACCGTACGCAGATACTCCCGTTTAGCCAGCTGTCCGCTCAAGATGCGTACAAAAAATGTATCATTCGCCGGGAAGCTCTGGAGGAGCTATTACACGTGAAATATGTGTAAGTGAATGTGTAATTCCAGCCAGCCTGTAAGTGCGGCTGTCAATTCTGGCTGCCTGTTTGCCCAAGTGCAAGTGTGCGTGTGTGCGCCAAATGAACACGCCTGTGTTTGGGGCCACTGGCCTTGAAGCGCCAACCCCCACAATCTTCTGCCTGGTCTTCTTGATGCCAAGATGGTCGTTTAAGCATGTTGCTTCTCCCAATTGCAAGCTGCAATAAGAGTTGAAAAGCCTTGTTCAAGTTTTGTCAGGACTTATGTTGTCAAGCCTTGGTAGACATTACAATGTAAATGGTGAAACCAAGTTAGAGTGTTTATTTTGAAGCCTGTAAATGAACTGCGCACCAACAAATAAATGGTGTCCGGTATTTTTCAGTTAGTTGGGTCTAATCCTTTTTCGTTTGCCGTAAAGCTATTCACAATTTGCATAGACTCTCTCTGCGTTAGAATCGAATTAAGACAATTCAATTCAACAATATGTTTGCAAGTGGTCATGTGAATTGCACGAAGACATGGAAAAAAAATCCTGAATTAACCGCTTTTGTGAAGACTTTCCACAAGAAGACCCCAGTTCTACAGCCCCGTGACGGTTATTGCGGCGGCCGGGTCAGCGTGTTCAAACACTTGCATTCCGTGCAGCAAGACGAGCAGATTGTTGCTCGGGTCATTACGAGTCTTTATCCTGCCTGTATGCTTTATGAGAGGTTTCCTACAGAGCTGTATCAGATCACTACAGAGTTTGGAGGTAGTACGAATATAGACAAATACTTTGGGCTCATCCGTGCCATCGTTTTACCCCCTCGACGGCTCTATATTTCGTTTCTACCTCTCAAACACATTAAGAAACTCTTTTTTTGTTGTGCAGAAGTTGTCTGGACTTCCCCCCCCCCCTCCAGACTATGTGTGTAAACACAACGACGAGCAAAAAGCGTTTGAAGGCACCTTTGTCAGACCCGAGTTGCAGCAGGCTGTGGAAGATGGCTATCGCATCGTGCAACTGCTATGTGTGTATCATTTTCCACACAGCGAGCAGTACGATTTTGAACACAATGCTGGCGGGTTATTTACAAACTACATCCAAACATTCTATGCGCAAAAGCTCGAATGCGAAGGATATCCTAGACGCAAGTCGTTCTGAGGCGGTGGTAAGTCCCTTACATGACACACGGCCAGTATACTGTCCGTGTCGCAGTACAGCTGGCGTCCGGGCTCGTACTATCTTAAAATCGTGAGTAAACGCAGCCTCCCGTAACTCGTAATAAATGCAGAAAGCATGACACTCACTGCCGAATTGCCTTCGCTCAAATTCGCATCCGGCCTGAATCGAACCAGCGCTAAATCCGCCTTGAAATCCACATCCGTAATGCGATCTGTTGCATTCAACACAAATTTGAAAAACTCACCCGGTTCCTCGAAGTATTTTGTCGATAATTGGTCTTCCCGCTGAGCTAGATTGCCTGACAAAGAATTTAAGAGAGCCTTAGCGATAAGCCTGCCACCAGGATTAACCCTAATACGGTCAGGGTTCAAGACAATCTTCTCATTTTGGTACACTCTCTCTACATAAGCTTTTTTCGCAGCTTCGGTGGTACAATCTTTAGGCAGTTTAACCAACGACCTAGCAGCATCCGGTCCCGAAGCCTACATTACAGATTTCTGTAATAATGGTGCCAAAAATTACGGCTATCTTGTCCATACCAAAGAAGGGACGAAACAAGTTATTAAAATCCGAGCGTTTACACTCAGTTTCCGCAACGGTCAGATACTAGACTTTAAGCTGTTATCCAAAATGATCCGTGGTTTGGAGGAAGGACACAGTATTGCCATAATTGAGCCTCATAAAATTGTACAAAAAAACAACCACATCCTTACTACAACTCAAACCAAATACTACAAGGCTGTTGTTACGAAACGGTTCATGAATGGCCAAAGTTACGTATCGTTACCGTGAGGGTACTAAAAAATAATAGCTCTAACATTGACGTTAACAGTTTTCATTAAGCAAGCAGCGAGTGTCTGTTTGCACCCATCGCTTACAACATGTAGTACCGTGGCCATCATTCACAGTCAACACAGTCATTCTTTCTCTATCCCCCTCCCTCTCTTCCCTCCCTCTCTCACGCTCATATGCTGGCTTTGTTTTTTTCTTTTTTTCTTTCAACTCTTTTTTCTTTTCGTTGCTTTATTTTAACATTTCTTTTCTTTATTTTTTTTCAACATTTCTTATTCCACTCTTTTATTTTTCTTTCAACCTTCCGACCCATTCACGTCATAAAAGTTGTTTTCTTCTAGTTTTGTAAAAAAAAAAAAAAGGACTCATCTTGGTTTCTCTTGCACCATTTTCAATATTAGAGGGAAAAAAGGACACATTTTGTTGATGTAACAGACGTAGGTGTGGAGGGGGAGTGGTTGAGGTGGGGAGGGAGGGTGTTGTGTGGTAGTGATAACTGTTGCCGTTGCATTGTTGTAGATGAACCGTGGGTGGTGCTACTGTTGTTGTTTCTATCGTTCTCGAGCTTTCAAAATAGTAAACCAATAGGCGAGCTAGTTTTATACGTCACCTTGGGGAGTTGTCGCATCGCTCCGTTTCAGAGGGAGTGGTCTTAAGAGCGATCTCAGGTTTTATTTTTCTCCTTGTTTGTTTTAGAGTTGTTATAGACCAGGCTTCCTAATGGTTTCCGAAGCCAAATGGTTCGAAAGGGTATGGGGAGATGGCACTCTCAAAGTATACAAACTATTCAACACTGAAGACGCTTGCCACTTCTACAATGTCACTGAAAGAAACATGAAATGGCATGACAATATTCCATTCCCCTACTCCTCTTGCGATGGACAGCAACTCCAAGCTTGTCACGACGATAGAGAGAACTGGCATTCGTGTATTAAGAAAATCTATAACGAGATAAAACACGTTTTCGAAGCAGATTTTCAGTTCTGCCACGTCACCAAGCATGCCGAACATTTGGACAAGTATGCCTACAGGACGAGTGTTTTTGCTGCTCTATCGTTAGGGAGAAAGCCTTGTACTGTTGTGTATAAGAAAATGGGAGAGATTGGATGGCATAAAAATGGAAATATTTCAGGGCGAAGTTTTTTCCTGCGAAGGATTTTTCAACTTTTCGCCCAATTTTGCTTACAGAACCGTCCCAGCAATCGACATAGTGTTCAAATTAAAGCCCAATCTGGTTAAAAATGCCAACCCCTGTCCGTACACTAAAGAACTGTAGGTCTAAAAAAAAGATGTAGTTAGTTTGTAGCCCCTCTTCTTAGTTTTGTTTAACTCTTGTTTTTGGTCCGCAGCCCCTCTCTCTCTCTTTTTCCTAAAATTGTAGTCTCGTTTTAACTCTGCGTTTTTTTCCCCCCGTTCCTACCTCCAACTTAGAATGACAATTTTCAGTTCCGACATCTTTAATAAAATGGCAGTCACGGTCGAATTCAAACACGTTCGATATTTGGAAGATGCGGATCTCATTCTGGTGAAAAACGGTCAACAAACAGCAGGTTCGTCGCATTGAACTATTTTAACTGCGTGAATGTGGACAAATTTCTCACCGGTTTCGACTACAGACTTTACCGAGGGCCTCGATCGTAACCGTCTTGTGTTTGGGCCGTCACCATGAAACACAACGGCACCGCTCCTACTAGACCTTGTTTCACGACCACTATGGAACCTGGTTTCTTATTAAAATACAGCATCGCACGACCAGTCATTACAAGTTCACTTTTCCTCGTAGACCTCTCTGCAAGGAGAAGTCTTACATCCTAACGTATACCAAAAGAATAGTCCCCAACGAAAACATACGCTCGCCCTCCCCCAACTAATTTTTTTTCTCCCTTTTTTTTAGGTCCCCGACGAAGACGTACGGTCGTTCTTCGCCCACTGATTTTTTTTCTTCTTTTTTTTTTGAGAAACTTCTATAAAGTACGAGACTTCCCGACCGAAACGTCAGTCGTCCATCCTCCCATCGCCATGTCTGGTGTTAGCGTTAAAGTAGACCATTTTAATCAGCATCCCTACATCAAACTGGGTAAAAATTTTATTTTCGTCTTGTTCTTGATTTGAATTTCATAGCCGCGCTACTCAACAGGCCCCTTCTTACTCCTCCACCTTCTTCTTCTTTCGACGCGTCCACGAAGCACAACTGGGCCGAGATTTGTTTGGGTGCCGAGCCGGCCAATCGAACGGACGATCCGTGCTAGCTTCCCTGAACAGGCACGAACTGTATCCTTTCCTCGAAAAGGCTAGTCTAAAGTCTACGCCTCACTTTATTACCATATGCGAGCCGTCGCACGATCACTCCTTGTTTTATTCGACCAGGGAATGGTGTCTCCTGCTGTTGAAGCTCGGCGATTACGAGATCTCTTCCTCGTGAAATTACTCCTCATGGGAAATCTGCCGCATCCCAACTGTCTACCCATCGTAGAATCCGCTCTGGAATAGTTTTATTTTATTTTATTCAACTCTCAGCACTCTCCGCCACGGCCGCAGGCCGGGGTGAAGAGTACTACAGGGCCCCCCCACGCACGCACCCCAGAGGAAGGGGGGAAAGATGGGGAGGAGGGGAGATGGGAGAGTTCAAAAAGAGTCGGTGGGTGGGTAGGTAGTTCATTCGGTCCTTCCGCTATCTTTTCTACTGCACGTTCTCTCTCACTGTCTCACACTTTTAACACTATCTCTCTTCTACTCCCAATGGCTGTCGTTATAGACGGTTTTCGCCAGTTTAGAACGCCGTTCAACTCTATCGTTTCCGGCCCTACTTCTTCGGGCATGACGAGCTGGACTCTGAAACTGATAGACCGGTTGGACGAGATGACGGATACCAAAATCGAACAGATACATTAGTGTTACAACAACTACCAGCTGTGGCTGGAGAGTACAGGGACAAGATTCGATTTCACAAGGGGCTTCCCATGCCACCCAACCACTACGACGCCTCGGTAGAGAAACTTCTCGTGCTCGACGACCAGATGAAGAACGTGAGCAACGCGGGTTGTGACATGACCGACTGGTTCACACGTTTCGGACACCACAACAAGTTCAGCATTTGCTACTTGACTCAGAATCTGTACTGCCAGGGCAAGAACAGCGGACCATAGCACTCAACAGTCAGTATTACGTCCTGTTGCGCAACCTGAGACACAGCGACAGATCATCACTTTCGCTTCGCAAGTTTACCCTGGCAAGACCAAACAGTTTGTGGGGGCCTACAAGAACGCCATTGGTCTGAAGGATTTCGGTTACCTGCTGGTGGACCTGCACTCCAAGTCTCACGACCTGACGAGACTCAGAACGTCTATATTTTCCGACGAAGCCCCTTGCATCGTTTATTCGCTCTGAGGACGCGAGGTGGAAAGGGTACGCAAGCACAGCACTCTCCTACAAACGCTGTGCAAGATCAACAAACGCCAACGAGTTACTGAAAAACGCTGACAAGTCGCAGATCGACTGTCTGTCAGTAATAGCCTTGAACTATTCAACAATCTACTCCCCGTCAGTCCGGTAGCCAGGACCAAGTTGAAAAGATACAAAAAACAGATCAGACTCATCGGCTCCAAGAAAGCGTCATTTAAGGCCAGAAAACGGGCTCTGGTGCAGTCGGAAGGGTTCATTCAATACCTCGTTCTAGCGGCCTTATCCCTCTTGGGAGGACTGTTCAACAAGTAAAAAAGAAGAAGACAGAATGAGTCTGCGACGGAAGATGGTGCTCCTGCCCAAAGACAATATAAAATGAGTCGCCCACCGATGGAGAACGCCACACTGGCGTTGGCTGCTCAGCCTCACGGGTTTCAGTACCTGCCCGAAGGAGCTCTCTACGGAAAAATGGTCGCCATAGAGACTCAGATCGATGCCATCCTGAAAAACGACAGCCTGCCTCTTGACTACAAGGACAAATTCATAGGACAGTTGGAGCAGCAAAAATGGCTTTCGTGGAGCAGTTTAGAACCAGGTCGGCCGTCCCGGCTGCCGCCGCCACTACCACAACCGCTGCAACAATGACAACTGCCTCGGCGTCCACCACCGTCAGTACCGTGCCGAGTCCCACGACTAGCCTCTCACAACCCGTCCTGACACCGTCCGTGCTGTCTCCCATATCGTCGATCAAGAAGGAAGAGAAGAAGAATGCGAAGAGGCCCGTCTATTCAACACCCATACTGAGGAGGAGTTCTAGGGTCCAATACCCCCAGGACTGGAAACCATGGAGCAATACCTGAACAAGCTCTACTACAACGCTCTGGGAGAGCCCTCCAATTACGGCACGGCGTCCAAACTACTGGCCAGAGCCAAGAAGAATAGGAAAAAATATGATATTGATCGGATCAAAGAGTGGTTGGAGCACCAGGATGCTCACACCATTCACAAAGCGGTCAGGTACAAATTTCCCAGGAACAAGATCATTACGGGTGGGGTGAGCAGTCACATGGAATGTGATCTCAGCTATATGATCAGCCTGAAACATTACAACGAACCATACAGGTACATTCTCACCTGCATGGACGGTTTCAGTCACAAAGTGTGGCTGGAAATGTTGAATAGAAAATCGGCGACCGAAATGGTCCGGGCTTTCGAAAAGATGTTTCGACGCATGGCCTCCACCCCTAGCTTTCTCACTTTGGACGAGGGTGGCGAGTTCCGAGCTCGAACGGTCCAGGATCTCTTCGAGGACTGCAACATCAAGTTCTGCACCACCGAGAACGAAAGCATGAAGTCATCCAAGATTGAATGCTTCCAGAGAATTTTAAAGAGTCTCTTGCACAAACACTTCACCGCCAAAGGGACCCTGGAGTACGTGCCCGTGATTCAAAAGATTGTGGACACCTACAACAAGAGCGTGAACTCCAGAACAAAAATGGCACCCGACGACATCAACCACAAAAACCAAAAACAGTTGTGGCGCAAGATCTATGGCGGGGACTTAAAGAAGTTGGGACGTGCCTTGGCTAAGAAGAAGAAGAAGAAAAATAACGTCCCTCTGCCCGTGGGAGACAAAGTCAGGATATCCATCGCGAAGGGCAAGTTCGACAAAGCTTGCCGAGGCATGTGGTCCAGAGAGATATTTTTCGTGATCCACGTTCTGGTACCCAAAGGAGGGTTGGGGCAAGTGACGGCGAGGCTGAAAGACTACAAAGAGGAAATCATCAAAGGACGATTCTACCTGCACGAACTTCAGAAAGTGATTATAAACGAAGGCACCGACTACCACAGGGTAGACAAGGTCCTGAAAATGAGGGGGAAAGGACGTAAGAAAAAGTACTGCGTTCAATTCGAGGGTTACGACGCCTCCCACAACCATTGGCTACCAGCAAGAGACTTGAAGAAACTGTGATGGAGGGAGATTCTTTCTACATGACTTTGCCAGCGAACACCAGTCTGGACCTGTTTCTGAACAATGCCCTGAACGCCTCACCACCAAACTGGTGCAGAGAGTGAGCCTGACGGGCGACTCGGACGTGGGGCTCGCCGAAGTGCAATTCACCAGGAAATGGAACAACGAGTCGGAACAGAGCATCATGAACTTGCAGCTAGGAACGCGTACCTACGTCAAGTTCTCCAGGTTCGATATCGACGCCTACTCGGAAACTAAAGCCGCCGCCACCTCCAAAGCGGAATTGGAAGTTGGGGATAAGAGGCTGGACCAGGACGTGGTCGTCGTGGGGGTCGATCTGGTGAATTACAGGATGAAAAACATTGTAGAATTTCTCAACCTCTGGGTAGTCAAGACTCGAGCAACCGCTCGTCGTGTTCAGCTGCGACGATGACGAACGGCTCGTCACCATCGTCAACAAGCTCCACACGGGGGCCAGACTGTGCTTTTCTTACAGCCTGTCCGTGTTTCTGGGATGGGAAAGAAAAGACGGAATGTTCAAAAAGAGCTATTACGACGTCCTCGTGGAACCTAATACGAAACACGGAGGAGGTCCCGTGCCTATAAAGATTATCAACGACCAATTCAACGACGGTGGGTGGTGGCTGTCCTAACTCACACATTTCTTGATTCTGCCTGCCTATCTACCCCCAAGGATTTTATCGCGGAGGAGAAAAGATCGTGCCAGACTAAACTGCCTTATTCGAGACAGGATCGATGTCGAACAGTACCCGGAATTTAATTACAACGCGGGGGTAAACATGATTACTCTTGTCATGCCCAACCAAATGTTGTCCCCTATGAAAGGTAACACCTCCGTAGAAATAATGGGTCAAATGATCGACAAGCCGTTGCTGAAGACGTTCGGTTGTCCAGACATCAACATCGACAAATTTATCACGAGCGTCAAGTTGGGCAAAGAGCGACTCGCCTTGAAAGGTCTGAACAGCACTTTTGTATACACCGACATTGTGAACGAGACTGTGGTGGGCGATGTTCTGGCTCCTTTGCTACGGGTAGTTAGAATAGGTGAGGGGGATAGAACGCACGAGATCTTCACCAAACCTTACTATCGTCCTCTTGCTAGGCGCAATTCGAAACAGTGAGGGTCTACTTAATGACGGACATGGGGGAAAAGGTACCATTCAGTTCGGGAGAGGTTAGTGTGACGTTACATTTTAGGCGACGTCCCTGAGCATGCGCGGACGAAAGAGGAGGGTTAAGAGGACTAGGCGGAAGAGTCGAGACAGAAGGGTGAGTCTTTTGGGGGCCTTTTCAGAAAGCTTTTCCCGACAGCTAAAAAGAAACCTTTCAACCTGCTTTGCCTGTTTGATAGCCCGTCATTAGGATGGGAGCATCATTTATTTCTGGAAGGGGCGACCAATCGGACGTGGGAAAAACGAGATGCGCACGCCCTACGCTGGATTAGACCCTCGGGTATGCGTCGGTCACTATTGTACGAGAAATCAGATACTTACTTTTCTGGCGGGCGCATACAACGAGGATCGGGTTTTGGGGATTTCCTGGGGGGGTGTATTCAGGTCGGCTCTCCCCTTTATTAAAAACACTCTTCGGGGTTGGAAGGTACGCGCTGAGAAGCGGCTCCAAGCTGCTGAACGATGTTTGGGGGGGGGGGACCTCCTTTAAGGAGGCTGCCAAAAAGTGGTGGGACGCGGCTAAGCGAGACGCTGTTGTGGTAGCGATGGGAGGACAGTCTGGAACAGGTCGAAAGAGGAAGAAGTGTTGCCTACGAACGAAAGGCCATTCGGGTGGGAAACGTCGTCGCCGCGGTCTGGTTGCCCTCGTACGACATCGCAAAGCCCCTTCACGCCGTCTTCCGAGAAGTATGGCAGACTTTTTCGGCTAGAAATACCACATCCGTCTAGAAAAATGTTCATTCAGAGCCCAGCATGCTGTTGAAGCCGGACAGAGATTCGGTGCCTTGCACCAAAGAAGAGTTTGAACTGTTCTCCGTACCGCCGGTGCAGGTTACCGTAAACGACGACACCTTAGCGGCCTACCATCCTCTAGCCACTCTAAGCGACGGTGCCCCCATAGAGTTCGTAGTGCCCGGAGCCGCCGACTGTCTGCTGGGCCTGAGCCAGTCTTACATCCACATCCGATCCAAGGTGGTCAAGGGGACATCGACGACATTGACCACCGCTAACGCCGTAGAGCCCGTGAATCTACTCCTACACTCTCTGTTTTCCGAGTGCGTCTGCGAAGTGAGCTGCAAACAAATTTCCAATTCGGACAATGGGTACGCCTACCGCAGCTCCCTGGAGACTCTGCTGACCCACGGTGACGATGGCGAAAACAGTCACCTTTCGACACAACTGTGGAAGAAGGACGTTGCCGGACACTTTGATGAAGCCAGCATCGCGAACGATGCAAAGAACCACGGTTTCGTACATCGTAACAGCCTCGTCAAATCCAGCAAGGTGGTCGATCTCTACGGCAGACCCCATTGCGACCTTTTCCAGCAAGACCGCCTGTTGCTTAACAACGTCAACTTGAGACTGAAACTCACCAGAAGCAAGAATGCCTTCTGCCTGATGACTTCGGAAGCTAATCCGGACTATCGCGTCAACATCACGAGTGCCGTCCTCTACATCCGCCGGGTCATGCCATCCCCCTCGGTACTCATGGGCTTCGGGGAGATTTAGCCGAACAGATTTTGGCAGATTTTGGGCTGATCGGCAAAAATCGGTTCGGCGAACAAAAACCTGCAGATTTTTGATTTTTGCCAGGCCCTTGACAATAAATAAATTCTGTTTCTCCACATGTTTGTTAACTTTTGTTTTAATTTAGGCCAAAATGTTTTACATTTTGTAGGCCAAGGTTAATAACGGACAAATTTTTATTTTTATTTGGGTGAAAAAAAATGTATTCCAATGTTTTCATTAGCCTATAAATTTGTTAGCCTACAAGTTTGTGTAAGCCAGAAAAAAATTTTTTTTTAAATCTGTAGCGATCCGTTCGGTTAAATCGTATCGGTACACCAATCATTTGTAGCTGATCGGATCGGAATCTGTTCGGCAGAAAAAAATGCTGATCAGTACAGCCTTACTACCTATACTTTCTATACCAAAAAGCGATTGGTCTGTCCATGAGCCGCGCTCTAGCAAAATTTAGTCCTATGGCGAAAGACGGCAACGAACGGCGAGTCGTTAGATTTGTCAAAAAACATTTTAAATTGGATACGACTGAGCCTTTCATCGATGCCGACTGCCAACAAACGTGTAAAGCCCTACTCGCTGGGGGGAAGAGAGAGAGAGATGTTAGTCGGGAGGCCTATTTTCATTTACTCTTGCTTGTGTAACGGGTCTAGTTTTCTGGAGCTTCACTCCAGCTTTTGTACACTTTAACATTGTGTAACTTTGGGTCTAGTTTCTGGAGCTTCACTCCAGCTTATGTACCACTCTTTATCATTGTGTAATGGGTTTAGACTCTGGAGCATCACTCCAGCTTGTGTACCCCTCTTTATCATTGTGTAACGGGTTTAGGTTATGGAGCTTCATTCCAGCTTTAGTTTCCACTTTTTATCACTGTGTAACGGGTTTAGGTTCTGGAGCTTCACTCCAGCTTTTGTCTCATCTCCCGGAGGATAAAAACTCCCCCGACTTACCTGTGTAATAAAATGTGAAAAAAAAAACAAAGGACCACTATAAAGGCGACTGTCATCTTTCTCAATCCTACATGGCTTTTACCATCATCCGTAGGAAGAGCAAAGATAAGTGTGGTCCGAGGAGGAGTTTGGGAACTCCGAGCCAACATCCTTTTCGCGTTCATGCTGAGAGGTGAGATCTCCGACAAAGATTTCTCTGCTCTAAGCCACAGGCCTGTGGGCTAGCCCCCCCCCCCCCCCAAAAAAAAAGAGACTGTCACCTTTCTCAATCCTACACCACCATCCGTAAGAAGAGCAAAGAAAAGTCCGAAGAAGAGTTCGGGAGCCAACATCCTTTTCACACAAAGGACCACGTCAAAAGGAGACTGTCATCTTTCTCAATCCTACATGGTTTCACCACCACCCGTAGGAAGAGCAAAGAAAAGTGTGGTCCGAGGAAGAGTTTGGGTAGATCTGAGCCAACATCCTTTTTTTTTCGCGATACTCCAACCCTCCAACAAAGTCATCAGTAAAAAACTCACACACAGCCAGTTGAACTGGCTGTGTGCGAAACTCTGAGCCAACATCCTTTACACACAAAAGGCCACGTCAAAAGGAGACCGTTATCTTTCTCAATCCTACATGCTTTCACCACCATCCGTAGGAAGAGCAAGTTGTAAATTTTATTGTAAATTGATTCAAACAAAAGATATTGTAACAAAAATTCTTTAACATTATTTCGATAAAATTCACTGTATATATGGTGAGATATTTATTCGACAAAGTAAGATATAGCCGAACTATTCAAGTAAAAATAAAAGGCTTGCAATGTACCAAGTTTTAAAGTTGCGTTGTTGAGTGGAAACTTGGCTCGTTTTTGATATCACAGACGTTCAATGGCTGAAACTTGGCTCAACCCCATGTCCGATTCCGGATTTTTCTTTTGATAAAGCGTGTAAAGCGTGCTACTTCGTGCAAAGTTTGGTTTAGATAGTCCTTGTGGTTTTCACATGGTGTGCGGTCTAAGAATACATTAGAGTGTGATCATAGTGGAGCTTCGCTCAGCCTTCGGCCTCGCTCTGCTCCAATCAATCGGTTTAGAAGATCAATCTTCACGCCTGAAGGCCATACGATCTACCACTCACCAGGGCCCCTGTGGAGTCGTCATTTGTGGCTCCACAATGGCCGCCTTCAATCTAACGTCAATAGTTAACCATACCTAGTTTACCCTAATTCACCTAATAGGCTAGTCCAATTAATTGTATATAATATTATTGCATCACATGACTTCCTGTACCTCTGTGTATTTATACCACTCCTTACAGGAAGTAAAGTGTCTTATCAGCTGTAGCCTACACTTTGGTAGTCCGTGTCAAGTTCTTACCATTGGTGCCCACGCAGGGCCTAGGTGTGTCCATGCCAAGGACATTACAGTTGGCAACGGAGGCCGGTACCTTTGATAAACTTTAAATGTTAAGCTTAAACTGATATGTCTTCAACCACATCTCTGCTCCATATTGTGGTAAGTTGCAAATTTTGTTCGTTTGGCAATGAAAATTAGTGCTCTGGATTCCTATCAGAGTTTAAACTTTTTCAAACAGTGTTATTTTGTCGTGGTAGAGCTGTGTGGTACGAAATGATAATAGTTAAATTTAGTACCTTAACAACTAGAACTGAAATGGGTAATTGGATTTATTAAGGTTAATTTTACCATGGCAGTGGTCTAGAGCGACGCACTGGCGTGCCACACAGGCAATACTATAAACCTGAAGGCTCGAAAAATGCGCTGTTAAATTAACGCTAGTAAATTCGATAGTGCCTTGCCCATATTCGGGCTGGTTAGTGCCGGTGTAAAATTTAACACCGTAGGTTTATGCTTAAACTTAGTGAAATCTGGTCTGTGCTGAGGCTTAGGCCAGGAGTGTTGTCTTGTAAAACGTTGCAGTAATGGTGAACGTATAACCATTTATGAAGCCTAGTCCCTTTTAGTTTTAACTTGTAGGCAGTTAATTTATAATACAAGGTAGGCTACAGTCAAGCTTAATTTATTTCTGTGTTAAAATAGTTGACCGGTAGTCTTGAGTGCTCCAGTTTAATTTTTGCAGGTTCAACAGGATTGTAATTAAATTTAACCTGAAGCTGCTAAAAGTAGTAGCGAGAGTGAAATTGAAAATGATTCAGTAGTGAACTCTAGCGTTAGTGAAACTAATTCAAATTTAATTTTAAATTTTGAATCTAGTAGCAGTGAAGACGAAGTCATCATGGGCTCGTCTAAAACCGCTGGTTTATTCTCGGAATTCGATTGTGAGTCCGATATATTGGAGAAATACTCCAACCGAATCAGCTATTATTTCAAAGCAAAAGAAATACCAGCCGCTAAACAGGTGAATTTTTTAATGGCATCTGTAGGCCAGAAAATGTTTGATAAGATTCTGAACATAATTTCACCTGATTTACCTGATTTGTTAACTTTTGCTGAGCTAGTTAAAAAAGTTTTAGAAGACATCGAGCCAGTGCCCTCCGTGGTATCTAAGCGTGTAAAATGTGTTAGTAGGTCTCAGAAATCAGACGAAACTATTGGGGAATATTTAGTTAAGTATTAAGATTTCGCTAAAATAACAGACATTAATAGCAAAATGATTAGGGATCGCCTAATTGGGGGATCCAATCTGAAGTCATTCAACGCGAGTTGTTGAAGCAGACTCTGGATTTAAAGGCTACAACATCCTTAGCTTTATCCTTGGAATCTGCTGAAACCGACCAAAGCGTTTTGAGAAGCCATTCAAGGGCTGTTAACTATGTAGCCAAAAAAAATCTAACAAACCGCCTAGTAGGCCTAAATCCACTAAGGGTTTTATTTGCTACTGTTGCGGAAAATCCGGTCGTGTGAAAACACGCTGCAAGTATTGCAATTATACTTGTGGTAGATGCCACACTGTCGGCCATTTAAAAGCCGTGTGCAGAAAAGCTAGCCATTCTAACCGAATTTCAAACCCACTCGACCATATCAAAGCAAGTTCAAGCACAAATTTTAAGGCTAGGCTACAGTCTAATCAGTAGTATAGTTACAGGAAACGCGTTCATAAACTTGAACGTGAAAGTGACAGCGACAGTGAAAATGACCAGGATGTTGTTGCCGAAAATTCGGAGTCTGGTTCCTGGTCTGATAGCGATTCAGACAACGACTATCTTGTTCTGAAAAATAATACTATTGGACTGAGTCAGACTGAGGACCAGATCTCAATTCCCCTTCAAATTGAAGTAGTAGTTAATTCTATGAAAATCCATAAGTGGAAATTGCCAGTCTGCCTAAATGGTGTCAAGCTAGAATTGGAACTTGATTCCGGGGCAGACGCATCCATTATTCCTATTGAGTGGCATCAGAAATATTTTGCGGATTGTCCCTTAAAGCTCTGTCCGTATTCTATCCACTCATACACTGACGGAATTGAGAACATGATTTACACTGTAGGTCTGAAGGTTGAAGTTAAAGGTCAAATCGAACACTTGGATGCTTTAGTTTCCAAATTGTATAAACCTGCTTTAATGGGAAAGGATTGGCTTTCTATTTTTCGGGTTGATTTCCATCAATTTTATGACCTACAAACAAAAGTTAAACCTAAGAAAAGTGTAAAGAAAATTAAAACTAGTATTACACCAGTTGACACTTCCAAAATAGTAAAAGGTTTCCCTGAGCTATTTAGTGAAGGTATGGGTAAATTTAAGAACTTTAAAGCTAAGATTCATTTAAAACTTGATGCAAAGCCTGTGTACTGTGTCGTGTAAGACCAGTTCCGTTAGCAGTTAAAGAAAAGGTTAACCAAGAGATTCGTAGGTTGGTTGGTCTTGGAATTCTAGAGCCTGTGGAAACCTCTCGGTGGTCTACTCCCATCGTCATAGTTCACAAACCGGATGGTCAAATCCGGGTGATAGGTGATTACAAGACCACCGTGAACCCCCAACTGGAAGTTGACCACTATCCAGTTCCCACGGCCGCAGAATTATTTAGCGAATTAGCAGGCAGTGACAATTTTTCCCATGTTGACCTTAAGGATACCTTTCTGCAAATTGAACTCGATAAACAGTCACAAGAAGCTTTAACAATAAATACACCCCTGGGTTTGTTTAGATGGCTTCGCGTACCCCTGGGCCTAGCGTCCAGTCCTGGAATTTTCCAGAGGACAATGACTCAAGTCACCAGTAAAATCCCCAAATGTCTCCCGTTTTACGATGACATCCTGGTGAGCGGGAAGGGGGTTGCACGTGACAAATCTTTAAACAAACTGTTAAATGCTTTACAAGATGCAGGAGCCAAACTTAAGATCAAGAAGTGCAAACTGTCGCGGCCTGAATTAAAATATTTAGGCCACATGATAAATGCAGAGGGCCTACATACACTCCCTGAGGTTATCGAGGCAGTCACAAATGCTCCCGACCCTACTTGTATTCAAGAGCTACAGAGCTTTTTGGGTTTTGTAAACCATTACTCAAAATATCTACCAAATCTCGCTCATATTCTGTCACTAGTTACACGTTTATTAAGCCCAAGTGTGAAGTGGGTTTGGGGGGCAGAATGTGACCGAGCCATGAGTAAAGTAAAAGAATTATTTCTTAAATCTAAAGTTCTGGTCCACTACGATCCGAAATTAAAGCTCAAGCTCGTCTGTGACGGCTCACCTTATGGGGTCGGCGCGTGCCTTATGCATGTCATGAAAAACGGCGAATCTAGACCAATAGCTTTTGCTTCACGTAAGCTCACTCAAGCAGAAATGGGCTACTCTCATTTTGATCGGGAAGCTCTCAGTGTGGCTTGGGGAGTGAAGCAGTTTCATGAATACGTTTACGGTCAGCGATTCATACTTCAGTCTGACGAAAAGTCCCTAGTATGGATTTTTGGCCCTAAAAAAGGAATACCGCAAATGGCAGCTGCCAGGGTTCAGCGTTGGGCAGTGATGCTTAATACTTACGACTACGAATTTGAACATATTCCCCGTAAACTTACCTTAACAGCTGGCACGTTATCTCGACTTCCCCTACCAAATACCAAGAAGTTCAAAAAAGCTAACACACAATATAATGTTCTTGCTTTAGAAACTGTTTCAAACCTACCAGTTTTAAACGAGACACTAGTTCTCGAAAGCAAACGTGATAAAGTTCTTTCCAAAGTTTATCGCTACGTGAACCATGGCTGGCTTGACAAATGCGAAAGTGCCGATCTGTTACCGTACTTCACACGCCGTACTGAAATCTCGGTTGAAAACTAAACTTTATATTGGGGGTATAGAGTCCTGGTGCCGATGGCCTTGCGGAGACAAATCTTGAAAGATCTACATAGCGCTCACTTAGGCATAGTTAAATTGAAAGGCTTAGCTAGGCAAAAAGTCTGGTGGCCTAAAATAGACTGACATTGAAAACAAAGTTAAATCATGCCAAAATTGTGAAGAGTATAAAGAAACTCAATCAGCTGGGTCCAAACCCACATGGGAATATCCACTGAAACCTAATGCTAGGAGGCACGTGGATTTCATTGGCCCGATGGATAATTATATTCTTTTTATCCTAGTGGACGCACATTCTAAAATTCCTTTTGTGCATAAAATGAAGTCCACAACGTCCGCACGAGTTATCGACGTGCTAAACAATCATATTGCTCAATATGGTTTAACGGACAGCTTAGTTATGGACAATGCTGCCCAATTTATGTCCTCAGAATTCCAAAATTGGTTAAAATCCAATGGGATTAGGCACATGACAGGGCCAAGTTTTGCGCCCTAGCCCAACGGATTGACGGAAATCTATGTCCCCAATTTTAAGAGAGTCTACAAGGCCGCGCGGCGTCAGGGGTCTACTATTCAAGAAATTATAAACTCTTACTTGTTATCAGCTCGTATCACTATCTCCACTACCACGCAAGCAACACCCAGAAAATTTTACTTTAACCGAGAATTAAAGTCTCGGCTGGATTTATTGTTCTCCGACCTTATTTCGGCCGTTCGCCGTAAACAATTACAACAAGTACAGACTGGTTTAACTGGTTTAATGAGCCATTCGAGTATTCACCTAAATGCGGCTACACTTGGACATGCATGGCTTAATCTCTGAGACAAGCATATGACTACTAGCAGGATCAACCAGCTACTTTCCACCATACAGACCCTCCTTTGGCAGCACGAGGGCGAGACTTCTCGCCGGCAGCCCATGTACCACACAACCTTCCGAAAAAGTAGAGCATGACAAACGGACCATGAAGCAAGCCTTCGGCCATGTTCATGGGAATTTTTTTTCCCACTACTCAAACATCATTCGTCAGCAGCAAGTGCCAAACTCCACATATCAGCTGCAGCTCTCACACTCACAAGCCAACGGAGCAAGCTTACGGTAGAGCCAAGCTGCTAATATTCAAACTCATTCAGCAGTTCATCGTCAGACTCTTTCGCCAACAGCCAATGCATCGTAAAAACCGGCAACCGGCATTTCCAGTAGTAAAATTGAAAACGTCAGAGTGACAATTTACACTTTATACAAACGTAGAACCAAGAGCAAATGTTCTTTTAAACTTTCGGTGATTAGCGATCACCTTCTTCAGAAAAGAATCACCACACTCATAAGTTTACATCACGATAACATAAAAACGTTTTATCGTTACCTTGATGTAAACTTGTGAGTGTGATGATCTTTTCTGAATAAGGTGAACGCTAATCAACGAAAACCGTTTTTTCATTACATGATACAAACTTGTGATTGCGGTGATTCTTTTCTGAAGAAGCTGATCACTAATCACCGCCAATTTAAAAGAACATTTGCTGTTGGTTCTACGTGTGTGGTAAAGTGCAAATTTTCCCTCAGAAGCCAATGCAACCCGAACTCAAGGGATACAGAGCCACAACTGATTCACTAGCTGCTATACCACTCCGAACCCAAGACACAGAGGCACGAGGCAAGCGAATTAGTACGTCCACTTACTCGAGTCAAACATGGCCCAGCATGCTACCCTTGTACATAGCCTGAAGAGCGATGGAGCAAGCTTACAGTAGGACCAAGCCGCTAATGTTCAAACTCTTTCAACAGAGCATCTCCACACTTGTTCACCCACAGTCAACGCATCCTGAACTCGAGCAACACACAAAAAAAAGCAACAACCACTTCGCCTGCCACTAATGCACTCCCAATCCAAGGCATACGAGTTGGGATCATATACTTACTCAAGCTCGAACACGGCCAAGCATGCTACACTTGTCTACCCGTCCACATCCCGATGACTGACGAGCAAGACTATGGTACGGTCAGGCCGCTAACGTTCAACAGCGTTCAACGTTTTTCAGCAGCTCATCACCACTCTCATTCGCCCTCAGCCTAGAGTTAGAATCATTAACTTACTCCAGCTCGAATGGCCCATCATGCTATCCTTGCCTAACCGCACAAAGCCAGAAAACCGACAGAGCAAAGATTAACATTGGGACGGTTAGGACATGACTGTTCAAACTCTTTTAGCAGAGCATCACCACTCTCTCAGCTTAGAAGCACAAGAGAAACAGCCAAATTCCTACACAAATGAGTCCGGTCAACAATTTTCAAGTTAGCCTTAGGATGCTAACATTGCCTACCCCCCACGCAGCCAGTGTGCCCGAATCAAACGATGAATCACGGGACAATCAAAAACCGACGGATCAATATTATAGTAGGCCCAGACAACAGCATCAAAAATTGTCCACAGTACAAGGCCAGTCTCTTTAAGTGAATGCGTCAGCAGACCATGTGCAACACACCCATTCTCTAAGGCCATAATCAAACTATCTGAACCCTCCGAAAGATCCATACCACAAAGGCTGATGCTCCCAAGTTGGGTAAAATATCGCCCATTGCAGCTTTCAAGCCCTTCTTCTGCCTGTTTGCAACCCTTGGCTACCGCTCATAGCCCGAAGTCCGCCGGAGCTAGATATGAAAGGAACAAGACTGCCTCCAAGCTCGTCCATAGCTACCAACCCTCGAAATGCCAAGCCTCTGGCGCCCAAGTGACCATGTCCAGCGACCTCGCACACAAGACCAACAAAGCAGTGGGTAAGTCTCAACTACCTCTGAAATTAGTCCTTTCATTTTACACTCTTTTCGGTGATGAGGACGGACGGTGTCTCTTGTACTGATCATTTCTCTCTCTCTCTGAATTTGCCACACCTCTTCGGTGAAAACCCCAGGTTTGCCACGCATCATCGACCAAACCCCACTTTTCATTCAGCTTTCAAGCTCTATTTGCCCTCTTTCCACTTTCACCTATTTCGTACATACAGTCACCCAGTATCACAGACACAAATCACCATACTGGACTTTTACATTCCCCATCACTAATGGGGTTTGGGCACACTGAGTCTGAACACTCTCGGGAACATGGCTGCACGCAACAAGCTGCCCTTTCCTATTGCAAGGCTTCAGCAAAGTGCTAGACACAGCACATTTATCCCTCTGTGGTAGAGAAGAACACAATTTGTATTAACTACCGGTGTTGCTATCAGGGTTCCTAGGAGTTCCAACAAGCTATAAATAAACACAAGCAAGCTTTCCCACCGAAGAATTCATCGAATACCAAACTGTACATTGAAGATGGAATTTAGGTGAACCCAGTGATTCATTCCTTTACAGTACCTGATCTGGCCTGACCTGCCTGCTACCACCAGTCATGTGCCCGAATCTTCCGAAGAAGACACGAAACAGACCAACGGTGCAACCTGGCGTTGTGTGCCCTAACTGAAGAAGTAAACACAATCCGCCATCGTGGTGGCGAATCCATGTGCCCCCAAGCCATCCAAAGAAGAAGTAGGGCACACAGAATGTAGAAAGCAAATTAGTAACTGTTGACACCCCAGTAGTACTTCAATTAGCATACCGACGTGGTTGAGAGCGATTTGGCAAGTCTGCACGGCTACACAGAACCTTCGACTCTCAGCAGGTTTGTTCACATGGGAGACTACCACATCCATTTATTTTGGACACACCAACCTGTTCTCCATGCCTATGATTTGGACTTCTACATCAGCTTTGCTAATTCAGAAAAATGTGTTTCCTACTAATGCAAACGAGAATCTAAAACCTGTGAAAAAATGAAGAACAACAGCATGACGTAGCCAAAGCTGTAAACAAAATTGTGCTTTGATCGGCTGCAAAACCATCTTCGGCCATGCAACGTTCCTTAGTGCACCTAGCATTACTAATGCTGAAACACCTAGCACGGCCTCCCAGACTGATGCAGCAGTCGTCTACTTACAGCCGGGAGATCTCCTGTTCGATACCTCCCAAACAGCAACTGCCAAAAATTGTTGGCAGGGACGAAGGACGTGCCACAGGCAGGAACCCGACCCACGAAGCAAGGTAGCTCAGGACCTACTGAAGGCATCCTCTCTGTGCTTGGGAGATGCCGGACAGTACCGTGCTTTCGCCGGCCAAGTTTGATATTAAGATATTCACACTCAGCCCCCAAGCAGTTCCCTATATACTATGTAGTGGTGCACCTAGCATGGCTAACACAGGTCAAATTACAAACCGGAAGTCCTAGAGACCTGAATATAGGTCTTTTCATACCCGATCTAACAAGCAAAAGCCCATCAAAATTGGACGAATAGTTGTATTAAAAAGAAACCACACGACAACCAATTTTGGTAAAAATCGAGTTTTAATCCAATCCAACAGCGTGGGCATCATGAAACTCGGTGGAGATATTTACCTAGGTTCCCCATGCATTTCAAGCCTATCCCCAGGTTTGTGCGCACCATGTGAACCGAACTATTAGCTTCCGTTGTGCAGTCGCTGCCAATGCTTCACTGACAAACACTCCACATCAGCATTGCTGACCGAGGGAAAATTTAAAGTGACCCGATCGTCGGCATGCGCTCGGGACCCGATGCCAAATGGATGGACCCCAAACATGGTGTGGGCAAGACCTCACAGCATGGCGGGTGTTGGGGATAACAAGATTAAATCGACTTTACTCGATAACTAGCAGTGTGGGCATCACAAAACTCGGTGTCAGTAAGAATCTCATAGCCCCGTGCATTTAAGCTTAACCACAAGTCTGTGCACACCCCGTGAGCCGAGCTATTCGAGAAAAACGTCCCGTGGGAAGCCAAAAAAAATGACGAAGTTCCTGTTGTCAACAAGTCGTTTTTCTCGAATAGCTTGGGTCATAGGATACGCACGGACTTGTGGATAGGCTTGAAATGTGCGGGGGAGGGGGGGAACGAAGCCCACACTAACAACGAGTTTCGTGGTTTGGGAGATAACCCCAAAAGAAAGCGTACCGCTAACACTCGTAATGCTATTTCGGCTTGCCCACACGACTACTTAAGGTAATAGTTCCTCTTACAGGGTGCACCCGGACTTTTGGATAGGCTCAAATAGTGCATAGGGAACAAGACACATTCTGAGTTTCGTGATGCCACACTGCTGGTTTGTGAAAAATCATCCTCTAAAGGGTGCTACTAACACTCGTAATGCTATTTCGGTTTGTGCAACGGACGTTTTTCTCACATGACTCAGCTCCCAGGGTGCACACGGATTTGTGGATAGGCTCAAAATGTACATGGGAACAAGTTCCATTCTGACACCAGGTCTGCTTCCAGGTCTATCATAATTACATTTTTTTTCCGAAAATCAAAATCTGGTTTCTTATTTGCCAAAACAGTAACCTGATAATTTTAGCATTACGTTGTCCTCAATGGAATATTCCCTGGAGGTTTTTTCGTTGTGTGTATCCGCCTGCTTGCATGGTCCCACTGCGCCTGCACGACGCAGTTCTCCTCTATATAAAGCGGCATCAAGGCCGATGTCGGCATTCATTTTCCTCCACGGGGTTCTACGCACTACGTCCATCTCTGGAATTTGGACAAGCATGGCTACGACCGAAGATTCAGCTGCCCATGACGCCCCTTCAGCCCCTGCTCTGACTTCGGATGCTGCGCTTCAACCTGCCCTTCCGCCTCTCCCTCGCGACCACTGGCCGACCGGTCATAACCATGATGGTTACGTCGCGAATGAAGAGGATGACTCGCCGCTCCAAGACGGACAACGCACCCCACCCCCGCCTGAACTTGCAGCCCTCGAGGAAAACCTCCGGCAAGCCAAGACCCTCTTCCGGGAAGCGAAAAGGAAGCTACAAGATGCTTCGTCTCTCCGGGAATCTCCAGCGCCAACTCCTCCATCGACCTTTCATCGAAGTCGTCCCGCCGTGACTACAGTGTGACTAGCAGCGAAGCTCACATCCTAGTCGACTCGGTTTTCTGCCAGCATGTAAGATCGCATCCCGTGCCGCCCCCCTCTTGCACCTCATCGGAGAAAAGAGCTGACACTCGTGAATGGGTTGCTTTAGCGACAAGCCACGACAGCCGCAAATGCCAATCGCCCGCTCCGCCACCTGTAGCCAAGCAACGTAGACTTGCGGTGCCACCACCCTTCGCGACACCTGCTTACGCGACTCCTGCTTTCGCGACAAAGGAAGTCACGACTCCGTCAACTCCCGCCAAGCACATCCAGTTCATCGATGACAACACGGAAGACCCCACCATTCCCCCATCCTCTCTACTCAAGACAGTGGAAGAAACGGTACCAGACTGCTTCCTGTACAAACCATCACAGTCCGCAGATGCCCCAGTCATCAACCGCGGTCTTAAGACAGGCTTTGGATTTGCCTTTCGCGACAAAGACGCCAAGCCACGCAGCCTTTTAGGACAGTCGACGATGCTTCTCACCTGCCTCCTCGGGAACAGCAGCTTCCTGCTGGGCAAAGGTGAACCTCTACAACTCGACACAGAACCACCTGCACCACGCTCCAGCCGCGAAACAAGCTTCTTCCGGACCTTTAGCGATGGTTCGACAAACCCAAGAAATTTTGACACCTACCCTGAGTGTGAGTTCCTCTGCAGCACAGTCAAGCTAGATTTCAGCTCTGCTCTCTCCATTCCAAAACGTATCGAGGTTCCCTCCTTCGTCCTTTTTGACAACGACAAGTGCCTTCGCATGAGCCTTCGCGCCGCCTCACAAGCTGACGTACTGAACACAGCAGTCAACGCTCTGTGCGAAAAGCTCACCGATGACACCAGCCCAGAAGATATCCGTAACCTTTCATCTCTCACCACGCAGCTCTTCCAGAAAGCAAGCTTTGCCATATATCATTCTCTTAATTGGGCAACACGTGCATTATTTAACAACACACTCCTGTTACGAGAAGCCGCCCTTAAAACGGCCAACAATTTAAACGAGTCAACCAGGCACCGCCTCCGGAACAAGCCGCTTTACGAGTCGGACACCCTTTTCCGAGGGCTGATCCCTCCCTGGCACCCCACCTTGACATATCACGTAAGCCTAAGCCCTTTCGTCAAGACAAGTCATCCTTTCGTGCCAACAAGTCCAAGCACCGGACTCCGTCAGAAGATTGGAACAAACCATCCAACCATTCAAAGTCACCAGGAAATGACAACCCAAACAACCAGAAGAACCAACCCTTTCGATCTGAACATCGCGGCTGCCCCCGCAACAATCAAAGATCGCAGCAAAAGCGGACCGCAACTCTCGACCGCCGCAGCCGCTACTCATCTCCCGGCGGCCGCACCTCCCACCGGAAACTCTGACTACTCCAAGCTCTCCCGCCTTCCGGTCGGCGCAAGACTTCGCCACTTTTACCCGACATGGAGGAGAATAACCCACAATTCCGAAATTCTTTCAATAATCAAAAAAGGCTTTCGCCCAACGTTCCTTTCACCACCTTCACTTGCAAATTCCCCTCCACGGGGCTTCATGTCGCCTGTCTCCACTCCCCTTTCGGCCGAAATAGATCTCCTTGTCGCGAAAGGAGCGATCATCCAATGCCACAACCCGGGACTGGGCATTTACAGCACCATCTTCACCCGACCAAAGAAAACAGGAGGCCTACGGCTCATTTTCAACATGAAACCACTGAAAAAATTCATCGACAATCCACATTTCAAAATGGAAACATTGGAGACCATCCGCCAATCCTTCAGACAACACGACTGGACAGTCTCCCCAGACCTAGAGAATGCTTACCTATACGTACCTCTCCACCCATTCTCGACAAAATACTTCCGCTTCATCTACAACGACCTGGTCTTCGAATTCCGCTGTCTACCCTTCGGTTTGAATGCTGCACCAAGGATTTTCACCATGGTTTTAAAACCAATTCTCGGCCACCTACACCAGAACCAAATCCAGGCAAGCGCATACCTCGACAACTGGGCTCTCCGCGACCAGGACCCCACCCGCCTCGGGCAGAACAAGGACGAAACAATTCTCGTTCTGAACAAACTGGGTTTCGGCGTAAACCTTTCCAAATCACGCCTCATCCCACAAAGGCTCTTCACTTTCCTAGGCGCCTCGTTCAATCTGTCATCAGCAACAATTTCTCCATCTCTCGAAAGAGTACAAGACCTCCTTCATCGCATCCGTTGCTTTCAACGCCAGACGACCTTCTCCCTTCGGGAATTAAACTCTCTCATCGGGAAAATGGACTCAATGGCGAACCTGATTCCATACGGTCGTTGGATGACAAGACCCTTCCACCACCATCCGATCGACCATTGGTCAAGCCCATTCCTCCACCCAGACCAACAGTTTCCCTTTCACGAAGACTTCCCTCAAGAAAGCCTCCTCTGGTGGTCAGATGTGACAAACCTAACCAAGTCAACACCCCTTCACGAACCAACACCCAACCAACTCATCTTCACCGATGCATCAAACCACGGCTGGGGAGCCCACATGAACAACCTAGAGATTTCAGGTTTCTGAAAGGAAGACAAAGGTCACCACATCAACTACCTCGAACTCCGAGCGATCCAACTGGCACTGCAGCATTTTCTTCCACACATCAGAAACCAAGTCATCCAAGTCCAAGCAGACAACACCACAGCCTTGGCCTACATACGGAAAGAAGGAGGAACCAAATCCAGGCTGCTCCACAACCTGACCTCCGAGATCCTCAACCTTTGCATCACAAACAATCTCACTCTACTTCCCCTTCACATTCCAGGGAACAGGAACGTCATAGCAGACTCGCTATCTCGTCGCTCACCCCCAACAGGAGAATGGTGCCTCAAGAGATCCATCTGCGAATATCTCATCATGACATGGGGAACATCCATATTAGACCTATTCGCCACGAAGCACAATGCCAGATTTCCTCATTACATCAGCCCGATGCCGGACGATCAAGCAATAGCAATCTGCGTATTGACATACCCATGGCACAACCTATACGCCTACCTATTCCCACCATTCAAACTCCTCCCACAAGTTCTACAAAAAGCCGAGGAAAGCCAAAGCCTTTTCCTTCTGATAGCACCCTTTGGCCGTCAGCAGCATGGTTTCCACACCTACTGTCTCTACTAGTTTGCTCCCCAAGAAGCCTCCCTCTTCAGCCGGATCTTCTGTCACAACAAAAGGGCACGAAACTACACCCAAACCTAGCAAACCTAAACCTTCACGCATGGCTACTATCATCAAATTCACAAAAAGGCAGGAATTCATAAAGATGTGCCTTCCGAATCGCCTCGAAAGCCACAAGAAACTCAACAAACAAAATGTACGACAGCCACTGGTCCAAATGGTTTCATTAGTGTCACGCAAGGGAAATTAATCCAATCGATCCAATCGATTCTTAGGAAATATAGTCAATGATTTTAATCAAAATTTCTCAAATCAAGTAATAGAATTAAGAACGATAAATAAAGACGAACATGAAATATAAAAAAAGGTGATTTTTCGAAGGAAGTAAAAAAAAAGAGGATAAACCATAAACAATGCACAAAACAAACTATGTATTTAGAAGGAGCAACAGAGACGGAAATAATAAATATCATAACAGAATTAAAACAATACAAATGCAACACGATTAGACAAAATAAAAACTGACCATATAAAAAAAACTAAAGAAAATACTGCAAAAGCGATATGTAAGCTAATAAATGTAATGATTAAACAGGAAGTCTGGCCAGATCAGTTAAAAATTCAAATCATAAGACCAATACATAAAAAGGGACCTAAACAAGATTTAAGTAATTATCGTCCAATTGCATTATTGTCCATAATTGATAAAATTATAGAAAAATTTTTTTGTAAATAAAATTAGAAGTTTATTGAAAAATACAAAAATCTAACATCACAATTCGGATATAGAAAAAATATGGGAACGAATGATTTATTATCAGAAGTAAATGACCTAATAACAACAGGGCTAAATGAGGGAAAATATATTGGTATTGTCTTAATTGATTTACAGAAAGCTTTTGATACGTTTGACAAAAAAATTTTATTACAGAAATGCTATAATTTGGGTCTAAGAAGAAAAATATATAATATAATAAAGAGCTACTTAAACAACAGAAAAACAATTGTACAAGTGAAAGATGTAAATAGCTATCCAATCGTAAGCCATTTTGGAGTACCACAGGGATCCGTACTTGGGCCACTACTGTATTTAATTTATACAAATGACATTGTTGACATTATAGATAAACTGACATTTTCATGTTTGCTGACGATACAGCTTTGATTTCTATTAATAAAGATTACAATGATATGATATACAATTTACAACATGATTTTAACATAATAAATGATTATTATATTGAAAATGAATTTTTAAAAATAATGAAAAGACAGTACAAATGGATATTACATTCCCAAAAATGAAAATAAAAAATAAAAAATGGATAATAAAACACTTTGGAGACTGTGAAAACTTAAAATATAAAAACTACATACATACATGTAGTGATAAATGCATAAAATTAGATAACAAACAAACTATGAAATATTTAGGAATAGAAATTGATAAAAATTGGCCATTTAAAACTCAGATAAAAGGAACAATAAATAAACTAAGAAAAATATGCCCTAAGATATATAGATTAAGACATTTACTAAATAATAAACAAAAGAAAATTATACTTGATGCATGGGTCTTAAGCATAATAAGATGTGGTATAGAGATCTATGGACATGCTTCTGAATATTTACTTGAGAGACTTCAAAAAATTCAAAACAAACTGATTAAAATCTTATTTGGAGAGAAAAATTAAAAAAATAAATAAAAAATCTTCAAACAAAATAAAATTATGAATATAAAGCAAATAAAAAATTTAGTTATACTAACAAAGTATTACTTTGATAATAAATGTAAGTTCAGAACATGCAAATTGGGTGAAATAAGAACTGTAAAAAATATTTATAAACTGCCAGCTAGGAAAAATAACTACGGGAAGAGAAGCCGACAATATTTTATACCGAATATTTTTAATGAAATTCCAAAAGAGCTACTAAATTGTTCAAATAAAGGGCAGTTCAAGAAAAGTATAAAAGACGTTTTCTTCCTTGATGATAAATTATAAACAAATAATGTACATAATGTTACTTGAAATATCAAAAATAAGTGTATAAGTGTTATTCATAATGTATAAGTATTATTGTTGCAACCGACTCATGTGGGGTGTATGTTTGGATGTGTAATTTAAAATTGTTTTCTAGATTATTGTTTTTTAAAACTCGCACAAACTGTAGCAATACAGTTTAGAGGGTTACGATTGTAACTATTTTGAAATAAATTATTATTATTATTATTATTACATGTTGATTGACAGGAGTGGAGCATGAGATTATATCTGGGGAGGCAAAGGGCTGTTTCCCCGAGAAGGGGGTAGGGGTGGGCAGCTGCACCTACATTATTGATCCTTCTCCTCCCCTCGCCCACTGCGTCCCTCTTTCCCCTTATTTTTTTTTTATTCCCTTCTCTCCCCTTTCATTTTTGTACTGAATCCTCCACAATTTTTTCCCGGATCGTTAATTTTTTTTCAACTAGTGAAACAATTTTTCGTTGATTGATAATGTGGTTGGGCGTTGATTCTCAAAACTGTGCATTTTTTGTTTGTTTGGGGGAAAAAACGCATTTTTATAGCCGACGTAAATATACATTATCTGTTTTAATTAGCTTCCCCTTTTGAGCTATTTTCCCCTAGAGTCTTGAAAGTTGTCTTCCCTGCTGAGCTTGTATAGTACTGCGCATGCGCGAGGCCTGCTTATATAAGCTTCAGTGCAGCGTCTGGTGGCATCATTTCGCCTAGGGCGATCACCACGAGTGGTCGTTCTTGAGCTTCCCCATCGATTTATCTCCGCTTCCACGGAAGGGTCCTTCCGCTACCACCTATGCCGCCTCCGTTGACCCAGTGTTATGACTTCCTCCGTCCCTTTCGGACTGGATGACCCTCTTCCACTTTTCGTGGACCTGCTGTTTCCTCCTCCACCTATGCAGGAGGATCTTCCATCTACCGTCCCCATTTCAGAGCCACTGGCTCAGGATGGTGTACTCCTTCGCTCTGCTTCTGCCTCCGTTCGAAGGACTGTCTAACCTCACCCCTCTCCTCATCCGCTCCACTACATCCTCATCATGTTAACACTACATCTTCAAGTGTTGTTGTTCTTCTGCAATTTTGCCTCCGGATGAATTCCTTCCTCCATCACAGGAGGATTGTTCTTTCTCTCAGCGTACCTATCTTTCACAAGCCCCTGCACGACGACCTGGCCGTCTTCCTGTGGCACAACCCTCCATCTCTCATCAGCCCCGTCAACCGCCTTCCGTGGCCTTTCCTATCTTTCCTAACCTTGTTTCACATTTTCCTTCAGCTACCCAAAGAGGGGCCTTTCGGAAATTTAGGTCATCTTTCGTAGCCTCCACCCCGGGTCCTTCCGCCTCCGACAACGCTGCTGCCCCATTTCCACCACCGATTTTACCATCGCCCATTGTCACAGTCTCTCTCGGCGTGGAAGCACAACTATCTCCATCATTTTTTCCTCCGGACTGTCTACACCTTCCGTTCCCCTTTTCTACATTCAAGAGGTCCTTTTCTCACCAGAACACTTTCACAAGCGAGCCTCTGTTTCCGGTTCCTCCATCCTCCGTTTCCACCACCTCCGCAGTCCACCTGCTTTGCGAAGAAGGGCTTCACTACGACGTTTAGTGTACCATCCTTGAACCGTTATCACCGGAATTTCGTTCTCTTTCACCACGGTCTCCTCCGACCCTGCGACATATGCCGGTCTCCGTTCCAGGCATCACACCACTTCCGCTCCACCACCATGCCTCCGTTTGCTGTCATTCCCATCTGCTGGTCCTTCCTGCACAAGTGAACTTTCGCCTCCGGTCTCACCTGCTACTCCTTAGCTAAGGACGCTGATTATCTTAGTTCGTCGAGGTCTTGTCTCCTTTCCGTTCCTAATGAACCATCGCCTTCGCCTGGGACAAAATTTACCCTCCGTTTTCCCTCGTGCCACAAGTCCCAACCACGTGCTGTCAACTTCTCAACGTACGTACCTCCTGCCGCCATGTCGTTCCCACAGAACATTTTACCAAGCTCAATGCACAGAAACCACCCCCTGTTTCCCTGGTTCCGCCACCTTCGCTTCCGCATAGTACAAAAAAAAATAAAAAATAAAAACCAGACACATAGATAAAATTACAAAAAAACAAACAACAAAAAAAACACAAACAAACAATGATAATGAAACCTATCATCATAATGAATACACATAACAACCGCCTAGCCGGTCTTACAATCCTCCGTAGAAGCGCCCCTCAGCTTCCGCCCGCAATACGGTCCACTCTCGCCTCCCCGCCGTCAGATGGTGCTCTGGACTCCTGCATAACTGCCAAAAATTTCAAATACCATTGATCAGTCTAACCGTCGCTATCACGGATACACCACCTCCGTGATGGCGGACTCTTCATCCTCTGAAGATTCCAAACAAATTTCGGCAGACGCTTCGAACGTTCAACGAGATCCGCTTAATGTTTCTTCTCCTACTCCGTGCAAGTGTCCAGGTTTTTCCAAATCATCTAAAAAATTACGAACTGATCCACATCCAAGTTGCCAACGACATCGCCTGTGCGATGGGTTACTCAAGAAGTGCAGGATTTGTGTGGAAATTTCCCCTCCGCGTTGGGCATTGATTCAAAAACACCAACTTCTCTCGAAACAACGGGCTGATCGGGCACGCCGCCGAAAAGCTGCGGCCTCCGTTCCTCCGGCAACCGTGGACTCTTACCCTGGGTCGACCTTCCATACGTCCACCCCGTTTCCACCACACGGTAATCAACCCGTGGCTTCAAAGAAGCGTCTTTCACACTCGAAGAAACTAAAAGTCTGCAATGCTTCACCATGCACAACGAACCCCGGCAAGAACGAGCGCCAACACGCTTCCACTTCAACTCCTTTGCCGAGTTTACATAAGGCTACAAACCCGCCTCCTTTTACGCAATCACTGCCCCGTGTTCATACAAAACACCACAAGTCCGCTGCAAAGAAAGCAGACAGACGTGCCACGCCACTTAATGACCATCCTCCCTACTCGTCACACCGTCCGCAGTTACCTACAACAGATGCCGGCCCTGCTATTGCGGGAACTTCCGGCTACCAGCCGGTCAAATCGATTGCCGCTAAATCCAGCAGACCATCTACGCCTTCAATTCGTGTCAAGATGGCACGCCCTTTGCACCACCTCAACGTCGTGTTATACCATGCACTGCCTCGAAAGACAACCTTCCTTCCGCGGAGTCCATTTCCCAGTTGTCCTCCGCTACTACCCAACCTCCACTTCCATCCTGCCCTCTGCCGCAAGTACCACCTGCTCTCGACGCTGTACCTCCGCCTCCGCTGGTTCTTTTTCTGTCAGACCCTGTCTTGCGCGAGGCCCTCACTATGGGCCTTCACCTATCGGTTAGGGACATGGAAAACCTCATATTTAATGTTGACTTTGTCCTGAAATTCACTGGGTACTTCGCTGAGGAATATGTGGCCCTCCGGTCTTCTCTATCAGACCTTCCGGCCCTTCGTCAAGCAGCTGCCAACGCCGATGCACTTCGGGCAGACAATACCATTCTTCGAGCTGCGAACGAGGCACTAACGAATGAACTGGAGATTGTCAACAGACGATATTATTCACAACGACTCAACTATGCCCTGCTCAGGGCCCATTACAATTGGGTATCCCCAATTCCTACGTCCCATCCGTGGCAGGCGTATTACTGTGCCCGATCCAAAACACGACTCCTTCACAATGCTCCCTCCTCTGTCGGAGCTACCTCACCATCCTCACGTCCCTCCTCCACCACGCACCAGCCATTCTCCCCTAGGTCACTACATCGTGCGGCTCTTTCACCGCTTCCTTCCCCATTGGAGGATCAATCAGCCACTGCTACGGAGTTTTTCACTCCACCATTTCTACGCCCTCTATCACCGGTAAGGGACACTACACCACCGCCTGCCGAACCGCCGATTCTACAATGTCCTTCCGTTCCTCTGCCACTAGAAGCATCCCCCTTCATCCGAGCAATGTCCCTTCCGTCTCCATTATCTCTGCACTCCATACACTACCCTCCGCCTCCGCTCAAGCGACCAGCACCGACACTGATTCATGTGTCTCCGGTACGTCTCCCATCTCCCCTTGGCAACAAAGGCTTCAGAACCCACTGCTACCTCACTTGTCCAATTACTCCGTCTGGCAGTACGATAACGCCGCCTCATTCATTCCTGTTTTCCACAGCATACATGCAAACATCAAAACTACGGAGGGAGACTTGCCTTGCTCCCCTTGCCGCGCCAAGGCTACGGGGGTAGCTTTCGGTTTTCGAATGATTCCGTAAATATTTTTCATCCATCCGCATCCTTCTAGCCCAGTGAGACGTCCGCTTATACTGGCCCTCCCCAACAGGACGCTATAAACATTCTTCTCGCTAAATAATATGCCTGAATTATTATCCTTTCCTGTGCACTGATAACGACATCCTGATATCCATCAGCGGGAATACTACGTCATCTTTTCTATTATATCTTACCTTCCAAAGAAGTTTATCCTCCGCTGGTCAATTACAACATTAGCCTTCCAGATCTCCTGCCCATCCTCCGTCTACACGACATACTACCTCCAGGCCTCGACTTCCGGTCTCACTCTCCAAGGTTTCCTGCATCAAGACAACTTCCCACAAGGTAAGATGCCTTCCACATATTTGGTTGTACTCTTATCCTTGTGCCCCTTTATGTAAAGACCTCCGCATGCGGACAAAAAAAAATCATACGTATATAAATAATACTAATAAAACCAATATTGAAACTATATAAGTATGTGAGCTTACCGCATTCCCCAATCTCACGCTTACCTTACCCACTGCTTTAGCAGGGGTCCTGGCATAATCCAGTTTACCTGCATGAGTGAAGTGGTTGGGACAGCTGGATGGTCTTCATCAGGAAAGAATCTTTCCTGGGCGTGCCGACTCGTACTGCGGGAGAACTCTGAACCTAGCCCTCCGCTGGGTGACAAAGTCTGCAAATTAAAACAAATAATTGTCGTCGGCTATAAAAAGACTAAAATTGAAGGGCCCGAACCTGCTTAATTTTAGTTTTTATTGCCTAAACCGAAAATATACATTACCTTAACTCCCGCCCAAGCCTCCCCTCCATGAGCTAGGTTCTGGAAGGAGGAGAAATGATGCCACCAGACGCTGCGCTGAAGCTTATACAGGGTGGAGCAGAAAGGACGGAACACCCCAGGTAATTCCAGCTGATTGATACTAGAGCAGTGAAACCTTGCATGGTATGACGGTGAATAGGGCCCCACGAATCATGTATTTAGCACTGACCTTGACATAGTCTTTCAAGGTCATCGAAAATTTAACTTTTAAACCATGCTTTGTAGAACCTATGTTTAAATTTGAAACTTGTAGACATTGGCAAGGCATGACCAATGCAAAACATGGAACGAAAATCGGATCATTCGTTTACGAGTTATATGTATTACAAGCATTATGCTGTCGTGCAGCTTGAGTGACTTCCCTGCCAAACAGTTTGAGAAAAAACATAAGGTGGTCGTCTATAACGGGTAACGTCTTCTAGGGGAAGAGTAAACAAACAGCAGCTACCATGCCAACGACTCCACACATTACATTAGCCGAAGTAGGGGTCATTCTTTTGGACGCCAAGGTCAACAATTGAAAGGGCATACGGTGATAGCTTGTGTGTGGCTTCTCAACAACTTTTAATAGGCTACTTTCATTCACGCTGCTGTTCTGTGAAGCCATCCTCGAATTAAAGCCGGACTAGTTTTTTTCTAACCAGCATTGCAACATGTAACTAACTGAGGATAAGCAGAGAAGCCTACAGGCAGTAGTTTCCTATGTTGCTTTAGGATCAGTTGATAAATTGAACAAAAGTCTTAACAAAAATACAAAAGTACCACGCAACAATACTGCTGGAAAACACGCATAGTAACCATTGTATTCCCAATGGATGGTGTTAGCGATAATGACCTTATAGCCTGCTGGTAAGGTCATCCATCTGATTACACTAATAACAGACGAAAAAAAGGGAGATAACGTTGGTGCATCGGTTACCGAAAACTGCACCTTGGCAAATAACAGACCACTGGTTAGCACATACCCTCAGTGTAAAAAGTGTTCAAAATGTCCCCCCTCCGCTCCAATGCATAATCTTGCATGATGTTCGGTGCTAGCGTGAACTGCAGCGAGCTGTTCTGGGCTAATAGCAGCACTAGCTTCGCGAATTCATCCTTCCAAATCAGCGACATCAGCAGGTTGGGTCAGGTACACTCTCTCCTTTAGGTATCCCCACAGGAAGAAGTCGAGTGGACTGAGGTCAGGGGAACGTGCAGGCCACCCGACCGGTCCACCACGTCCAATCCTACGGCCTGGAAAGGCTTCATCGAGATGTTCCCTCACAATAGCTGCAAAGTGTGGGGGAGCACCATCATGTTGGTACCATAGTTGTCGACGTGCTACAAGTGGTAATTCGTCCACAAACTCTTCCAAAATCCCGTCCAGTATCAGTTGTTTGTACCTAACACCATTAAGTGTGCCCTGGTAGAATATTGGGCCAATAATCCGACCACCTATGATCCCACACCAGACATTGACCCGCCAGTTGACTTGGTGATGTGTCTTCCGCAGCCAGTGTTGATTCTCCACGCTCCAGTAATGTGTGTTGTGGGTGTTCACCACACCATCCCTGGTGAATTGGGATTCGTCTGTCCACAGAATACGGGTGTCCTCGCCATTCCCTACATCCAGTGTCAGCCAGTTACAGAAGTCAAGAAGGGCCTGGTTATCACGTTCCTCAAGTCGCTGGTGGCAATGAACGTGGTATGGATGAAATCTGTTGGCGTGGAGTATCCTGCCCACAGAACGACGGCTCAACGCATTCTGCTGTTCAATGTCCCGCGTGCTGGTATGTGGGTGTAGTTGGACGTAAGCTATTACTGCAGCCGAATTGGCTTCATTGGTGGCCTCCCGTCGTCAGCCAGATGGATGCGTAGGCTGGACTGATCCTGTTTGCTGAACTCTCCGAACAGTACGGAGGATTGTGTTTATGGATGGCTGTACCAGACCAGAATGCCTTTGACCATACATCCGTATGGCAGCTCTTGCATTCCGCTGACATTCCCCATACAATAGTAGCATTAATTTCAAGATACTGTTCATTTGTGTATGCAGGCATGGTGGGGGTTGCTAGTCCGTGTTAAGCAGTTGGACTCCCTCCTGAGGTAGACCTTTCCTGTTCACTTGGAACTTCGTGAATGTATGTATTGAACCAATCGCAATTTGCATACAAATGTCTTCACATACTTCATGCTTATGGTCCGATGTCAGTTGTTCATTTATCGTCATGGATCATCATGGTCTACTGTACTGTATGTAGTAAATTCCTAATTCATTCTGTAGGTCTGCAGTGCTTAGTTCTAAAATTTGCAAATAAATGACATTGAAGGAATTGTTCAAGGTCACCAAACGACTATGTACTGTAGTACAGTTAGGGGCTGTCCATAAATGGTGTCACAGGAACTTTGCCTGTCTAACCACCACCCTCCCCTTGTCACATTGTGTCACAGCTTCTGGAACCCACCCTCGACAATGATGTCACAAATTCCTTCAACCCCTCTCCCCCAATCGATAAAGGTTGCTTGTTTTAGGCGATTTTATCCCTAAAACGCAACATGCGGTTAAATGGTTTGTAGCTATGTTTTATTGCCAAAGTTATGCATGAATGTAATTTTGTTCAACAGTTTTGTCTTTTGGTTTATTGCGTGGTACTTTTGTATTTTTGTTAAGACTTTTGTTCAATTTATCAACTGATCCTAAAGCAACATAGGAAACTGCTGCCTGTTGGCTTCTCTGCTTATCCTCAGTTAGTTACATGTTGCAATGCTGGTTAGAAAAAACTAGTCCGGCTTTAATTCGAGGATGGCTTCACAGAACAGCAGCGTGAATGAAAGTAGCCTATTAAAAGTCGTTCGAAAGCCACACACAAGCTATCACTGAACCGTATGCCCTTTCAATTGTTGACCTTGGCGTTCAAAAGAATGGCCCCTTCTTCGGCTAATGTAATGTGTGGAGTCTTTGGCATGGTAGCTGCTGTTTGTTTACTCTTCCCCCAGAAGACGTTACTCGTTATTGACGACCAGTTTACGTTTTTTCTCAAACTGTTTGGGTAGGGAAGCCACTCAAGCTGCACGACAGCGTAATGCTTGTAATACCCCTAACTCGTAACCGAATGATCCGATTTTCATTCCATGTTTTGCATTGGTCATGCCTTGTCAATGTCTACAAGTTTCAAATTTAAACATAAGTTCTACAAAGCATGGTTTAACAGTTAGATGTTCGATGACCTTGAAAGACTATGTCAAGGTCAGTGCTAAATACAAGATTCGTGGGGCCCCTATTCACCTTCATACCATGCAAGGTTTCACTGCTCTAGTATCAATCAGCTGGAATTGCCTGGGGTGTTCCGTCCTTTCTGCCCCACCCTGTATAAGCAGGCCTCGCGTATGCGCAGTACTGTACGAGCTCGGTAGGGAAGACAAATTTCAAGACTCTAGGGGGAAATAGCTCAAAAGGGAAAAGCTGCTAATTAAAACAGGTAATGTATATTTTCGGTTTAGGCAATAAAAACTAAAATTAAGCAGGTTCGGGTTCTGCAATTTTAGTCTTATTGAATGTGAAATCAAATACGTACACCAAAAACGATTTCTAAAAATGCCCAATACATTTTCCTATCTGAAAAAAAAGTTCCTCTCCGGGTTGTACTTGGTCATTTATTGGACAATTATTTTGAGCAGTATTAGAAATTGAAACTTTAAAGGGTATGGCCGCATTATTAGTCATTCTAGAGGAATCTGTAATTTAATCAAATTTATTTCATTAAATTCGGTTCAGTAGTTTTGGCGTAATGTTACTACAAAAAAACCCAATGTGTCACTGCATGAGTAACTATGCTCGTTTCGCTGCAATAACTTGGTGAACGCAGCACTAGGGTGCTTCTAAATAGATTTATGATAGGGATCCTTTCGTACCACAATATTATGGCTATTTGTTTGCTAGCACTGCTTACAAATAACACGGTAAATAAGTATAATAAATAAACTAATAAGTTTCCCCCCCCCCCAAAAAAAAAATGAAAAACGCATTCAGAAATAGTCGTGCAGCCCCCCCCCCCCT
>JAHWFP010194107.1:11126-23375 GCA_023313725.1 Lithobius niger
AACCGAGAAACCCCCTAGACGTCCCATAGCCTTTCATTTTTTATTTTAAAGTTCCCACCCCACCACCAATGGCTTCTCCTTGCTGTGGTCCTCTCCTTTTTGCCGCCCAACCATAAGTGGTTTTTTTTTGGTCGTTTTTTGTTTGTTTCCGCTCTACAGTTTTAATTTTTATTTTGGTTGGGGAGGGGAGGAGGGAGCACGCAGGCAATATTTCCGACCGGATCCCATTGTGTGTCCCAAATGCTGAGGACTTTTTATTTTAATTGTCCATTTCTCTTTTTACCTCCGTTTCGTTCAGCTTCTTGTTATTTTCGACTGAGGCCCATTTTTCTGGCTCTCAATCTCGGCACTATCATAGGACAAATCTTTGGCCCTGAATTTAATGTGTCAATTCTGATTTTTAAAAAAAGGGAGACAGAATCACGCTATGGTTGCCGATAACATTATTTTGAAATTAACTGTGAGATAAGTTCTTGTTTCAAAATATGGCGCTAGCTCGTATCTTCCGGTATGGTCTAGTGGTTAGGATACCTGGCTTTCACCCAGGTGGCCCGGGTTCGATTCCCGGTACCGGAATTTTTTTTCTCTAGATTTTAGCGATTTTTATTTTTAATGGCCATTTATATTTATTTTTAATGCTGACTAAAATAAAAAAAAAATAAAAACTACTCTCGTGTCTATTCCAAAATAACTATCTGCACATTTAAATCATTAAAATGTTTGTGAAATAGAAAGACCCAGCAAAATATGAATCATACTTTAAAACCGTTTAGGTTTCTGCGGTTTTTATCGTAAAACAAACACATATTAGTTCAGCCAATCGCTACTAGATGGAGGGCAGGAGGGGATTCCACTTGTAATATTCTATTCATTTCGTGCTCTAGGTGAAAATTACTTCGCATATTAGATAGTGCTTGGGGGAGGGGTAATCGTCTAACAAAAAAATCGCATAATTGAAAGAACGCATACAGTAAGTATAACGGAGAATCGTCTAACATGAAATTCGTATAATGGAAAATTGTCTAACGTGAATTCGTATAATAGGAAATCGTCTAATTTTCCTCCTCACTGCGGCTATACATATAACATCAGAAGATGCAGCTATATTATTGTCCATTTAGACGTTTATCAGTTATATTATTGTCCAGTTAGACATTTATCCATTATACACCTATCCATTATACGATATTCCGTTTCGATTATTTTCCAGATTTTTTATTTAAGCAGATATTAGACAATTAACCTATTAGACGATTTTCCAGTTAGACTTTCGTCCGCCGCCCCGGTAGGATCGTGGGGTGAAGGTGGGGGGGGGGCAAAAATGGCCTATACGTATACATTCAGAAATCACCTTTCATTGATTAGCTATTATAAGTTATTACCGTAACGAAAAGAAAGTGACCCTGATTCATCAACTAGCTTTGTCTTTTGATGCGCACCCAGCCTTAGCCATGGTGCCAGCAGGAGAGAGGGACAATTTTGCTAGGTAAATACCATCGGAAATTTCTAGGTTCTTTTTACATGCCACAATCGACGTGAGCACGAGGCATCACAGGCCCCTTCTCTTCCCGAAAATGCCAGGGGTTGCTGAGACCGGGATCTCTGGCTGTTGGGACGATCATGCTCACCATCAGGCCGCCTTGCCCCATGATTCATCAACTAGCAGTAACCGTTGCCAAGGTGACGTATTTTCTTCCCAATGGTCCCAAATCCCCATTTCAAATTCGTAGCAACCCAATCCTTACCTACCACGTGGATAATACTCGTTAAGGAGGAAGCGATTAGCGAAAACGTGGGGATGGGCAGTATTTGACTGAAAGATTTTCCACTGGCAAGATAGCCATTACATGTTGAAACGCAATTAAAAGGTCTATGGGGTGCAAGGCCAGATCAAGAAAAAATTACGTGTTGAAGAAGACAAAAAGATCAGGCATGTATGATGGAAAGGTTTGTGAAAAAAAAGGTACCTTTAATATTTTATGATTTCTTCGTGGGTTATGTGCTTTGGCATCATATGTGCATCATGCAACTGTAGGGTTGTATAGGTAATTTTATTCGGGACTCTTTGACTCCTTATTTTACGGCCTAAAAACACCCTCAAGATTAGAAAGAGACTCCCAGAAAAGTGGTTGCGGTTCTTAGGGGGGGGTGGGGTCGGGGTCGGGGGTGCTAACCGGACTAGGGGTGCCACATTACGCTTTCCCCCCTCCCCCTCCTCACGAGATTTGCTGACGTTGGCCTGGTCGTGATACTGGGCCTAGGTTGGATTTCTTAGGTGCCTGAAGATTGCTTAGTAAAGTTCGCTCATGCAAATTATTACCTAACTCTACTAATTACTCGAATATATATATACACATTTCTTACATGTGAAGCCCTCTAGTATAGTCAAGTGGTAACATACTGTCAATTCAATAGATCGACTCGAAATGTTGTAAATAATGATGGTTTACTTTCGCGTCCATAATTACGCGAACAATTACGTTACAAGCAAAATTAACATTCTCGACAATCGAAACAATGAATTTTTCCCACAAGCAGCCCATATGCATTACGACGCTCTTGTTGCCAGATTTGCCTGAATGATTCTTGGCGCCAAATTTGTCTACGTATCAGTTAGACGATGGCGTTCGGCAACAATGTGGTAAGACTTTCGCTGTTTACCCGAGTGGCGAAGCCACGACGGCAATAAAGCGATAGTCTTACCACATTGTTGTCGAACGCCATCGTCTAACATATTTGTACAACGACGAGTTGAATCTTTATTGAGTGACCCATTGTTGCAATAAAGCGACAGTGTTAGCGCATTGTTGCCGAAGTATCGTCGAACATATTTGTACAACAACGATTTGCATTGTTACTAACCGAGCCATTGTTGTGATAGTATAACGAGCCATTGTTGGCGGGAACGTTCTTTGCTCCAACTCCATTTTTGGAGCTTGATTTACCTAATCAAGCTCCTATACGCTAGCAAGCGAGGTCGGCGTGGTATGAATCTTCCTCATCACCGAAGACCGCTATTCCAAAATAAATTGGACCGCGCATGCGCCGACTCTGACGTCATGTATTTGTGATCTCTGAAATCAACATGGCTGTCGTTGTCGATCCGACGAATCGACGCAACTCTGGACCACGAATCGACGCAACTCTGGACCACCTGGATTAACAAACTAATGAATGCTTATTATGAAACGTAAGTGGGACTGTTCCGAACGTAAAAATTGTATTTGAGTGTATTATGCTACAATTGGCAATGTGGAATTTACTTTAGACTCGCTAGCTAGCTGCTAGAAGAAACGCCGCCCCCGCCACGCTACGCCACGTCGCCCCCGCCGATGATTTTACCAATATTCCGCACGCCGTCGCTGATAAAAAAAACTCATTTCGGCACTCCGCCGCTGCACGCCGCCGTTAATTTTTCGGCGCGCCATGCCACTAGGTAGTTTTGCATTTTAATTCAACATTTCAGTTTTAACTTTTTAACGAGTTTTTCACGATCTGAGGAACCTTAAAAACAAAAAAGGTAAGAAAGATGAAAATCCTTGAAATGGCAAAACGAAATTCAAAACAAACAAATGTTCTGAAGTACTTACTCGTCATAGTGTGCTAGTATTTTTCACATTCGTGCAATGAGATTGGAGGTGTTAATGTTTTACACTTTTAACAATCTCCTGCTACAGGTCAGTCACGATTACCAGCCCTCAGTCGGTTTGCATGCATACCATTCCCATCAAAGACCATAGCCATAAGTTACATTTATTTCTAACAACAATAAAAATTCCTAAACATTGTGATCATTCTGACTACCACAGGGCCTCGTCACAAAATATGTGTACAACAGCGTTTTTTGTGGTGGCTGTAGTTGTGTTTTTTTTTCCGTCCCACCAAGTAAAACTAGGGTGCCGGTATCAGAAACTGCATACTGTTATTTAAACCCACAAAATTTAGCATAAATAAGCCTAACTAATTACCCTTCTTACCGCCATACAAAAAAATCTTACATTTTTTCTTTTTTGGGGCGCGGAGGGGGAAGCGGGTCCCCCCCCCCCCCACCACCACCACCACCACTGCCGTCCATTGAACATTCGAGCCTTAGCTTTCAAATTTTCAACAACAATATGTGCTATCACATATGCCGTACAAAATTAAGCTCCAAATAGATCACAGTTGTGTTCTTGTTAAAACTCTACAACTGCAATAAATGCCTTACGTGTATATTTTTTTTTATCAATTTTAACTCTTCGGGTCTTTCTTCAGCTGCAATAAATGTATTATTTCGGAAATATTGATAAGTAAACACTGATACGTAATCATTGATAGCGGAGGTAGATTTACTTACATAAGTACGAACCAAATGCCTTCGTTTTCTTACTTACGTAGGTAAGAACCCCACGCTTTCGTTTTCTATGCCAATAATTCATTTTTCTTATTTTAAAAATTAATAGTCCTTAATTTAAAGTGTTAAATAGTTTAATAATGCTTTAGAAACGATTTGGGATACGTAAACATGGACTGCGATAAGTAAGAAGCAAAGACCTTCGTTTTCTTACTTACGTAAGTAAGAAACCCACGTTTTTGTTTTAGTTCAAGTTCGTATGAGTAATTATTGTTCATTTATCATTCAGTTTTGTTGCTGTTAATGGTGTCTGTTTTGTACATGTTTGTGAGTTTAGGTTTTCGTTCTGTTTCACGTGCGTGCATATATTGTATTTTGTGTGTGTGTGTTTTTTAAAAATATCAAAACCGTTTTGTTTGTTTGATTAGTGATGTACATGTATACGTGTGCATGGAGGCTGGCAATGTCACAATCCTTGTTCCCTGGAATTGGAGTTCAAATTATAGTTCGTTGCGTTCGAGTGAACTCTAATCCGTTTTTATTCGGTTACCTTCAGAGCTGAGTGTGTGGGGATACGAGCTCTAATGCTTGTTCAGTTAATTTGTTGGCTTTTGTCACTTCCTTTTTATTGTAATTGGTACGGATTGGTCCACGGTATACGTATGTTGGTATACGGTATGTCCATTGTCTATGCAATTTAGTTTATAAAAAATGGAACATTAGAAATGCATATTATGTTAAGGTTCTGCCCAAGCATTGTCCCGTGTTTATTATGTGATGGCAACACACTAGCGTGTGTCTAGATTTAGCAAGTGTCATCTCGATGGGTAGTTGATTATGGATTGCTGCAGGCATGCTGTAGCGTAATTTGCAGTTTATTTGTATTTTGTGTTTTGTGATTGAGCGCATGGCTTTGGGCTCTTAAGCTCTTATTAAAACCGTTAATCGTAAGGAAACTATTTAGTAAGACACCAGTTTCTATTTGGTAAGAAGTCTGTTCATTGTTAAAACTGGACTGTCTTCACGAAATAGACAGCCGCTTTTAACAATGGAAAACGACGAAAGAGGAGTACCAATGATATAAACTCAATGCTGCAAAAATAGTCCAAAAAGGAAAGAGTTGTACAAATTTTATAATACGCTTCGCGCCAAATTCTGTTGGTCACAGTTCCTAACGATCGAACGCACATCTTGTAGTAAGAATAAGGGTGGCCGCACACCAAAGTCGATAAAACGTCGCACGACGGGATCAGAGTTGGTCCCTACTGTTTGACCCGATGACCCGCTGATTGACCTATTCCAAACGCGTGACTTATTGATCCGATGACGCGTCTTTTATAGGAAGTGATACTGTGAGTCGACGAGTTATTTTTAAGTAATGGCAAACGTGTGTAACTCGGAGTGCACTGATAATGGCTTCATGACGACTGCGAAGGGGAGGGAGATTTTTTTTATTATGCTTTGTATTTGTAACTAAAAAATTAAAAAATTAAATTTCTTAAATAAGTTCCCATATATTAATGCGACGCTGATGGCTTACATGTCTTTTTCTTGTATCTGTTCCTTTAGAGCATTATGCTTTTTTAAGGCTTACACAGTAGGAGCTTCTTTTACACGTGTTGGTACGACACTGATGGTTGACGTGTCTTGTATCTTTTCCTTTAGAGCATTAGGTTTTTTAAGGCTTACATCTGTATTCATTTATATTGGCATTTTTCAATGGCAATAATTATAATAATTTGCCACTGTATGTATTTTTTTTAAAGAGAAACATGTGACGAATAATGCTTTATTTTGTTGGTAATGTGTTGAAATTGTGCACTCGAGCATAATTCGCAACAGGACATAAAAATGCGGTCAGATGTCAAATTTGAGTGGCGATAGTTGAAGAGCTGCCCTCGGAAAGCAAGCAAGCAACATAAGAACAGGTTAGAAATACGCCCAATAAAATAACAATAGGTCATAAACAGAGAGTGCTGCTGAAAACTTTGACGACTTGTGGTCAAGACTGATAGCATCAGCTCTCTGGGTTGAGCGAAGCTTTCGTTTTTTTTTTCCCTTCCATTTATTGGTATACAAATCAAAATTGACGGTTTGAGCAGTTACATGAATATGGTCAGCCCTGATGTCTCTGTAGTATTGTTTCTCACAGTCGCATACTGTTTAATAACAAACGAAGAACTGAAAATAGCTCAAGCTTTACCAGCCAGGAGCAGAAGATCACAAAGAAGACAACAAAGAAAACCGTCAACGATTTCTGCGAACTTACCCAGATTCCGACAACTGCGCCCACCTTTGTGTCCTGGGGTTCCTTGCATCCCTGGACTCTGGTGTGATGTGGAGCTTGGGATTTGCCGAGATAAAATCCTTGTTGCCGATGGATATAGCCATACTTATGCTCCCAGCCATAACCACAACTATGATCGTAGTTTGAAGTATGGCTATGATCCTGGTATTAACTACGGCTTTGGTCCCAGGCCCAACTTTGGGTATGATCCCAGTCTTGGCTCTGGCTACAATCCAGGCATTAACTATGGCTACGATCCTGGTAATAACTATGGTTATGTTCCTGGTTATAACGATGGACATGTTCCTGGTTATAACAATGGCCATGGCGCCAGTCATCATGATGGTTACAGACCCATCCCCAGTGCTGTCAACACTTTCGAATCTGAATTCTCCCCTGATGAATCCGTAGCTGAACGTGTTCCAGAACATGGTATTGAGGTAGATGTCAACAAAGAGGTTAAAGGAATCATTGATGTTGGCATTTTATATTGGCATTTTATGTTGTTAATGAAGGAGTTGTGGATATAAGCACACTGGGAAATGCTGAAATGGAATATGTCTTCACAAATACTGTTGGAGGTGCTGGCGGTGAAGGAGGCAGCGCAGTTATGTTTGAAGATGATATAGACAGTGATGCTAGTGCTGGTGTCAGTGAACAAATCATTGAAACAGATGAAGAAAGTGTAGATAGTAGTGCTGATGTCAGTGAACAAGTCACTAAAACTGATGAAGGTAGTGTAGATACAAGTGTTTATGAAGGTGCTAGTGAGGCCAACCAAATCGAAGATGTTAGTAACTATGTAGGAAAAAGTACTGAGGTCAGTGCTGAATGAAATGCTGCCTGAGTTTTAAACAAACACTGATAAAAACAGCTACAAAAATTCAAGAGTTTAACTGACACTTACAGGTTTGTCTTGGTTTTAACAAGCGTGTGTGTATTAAAATGAGTCGTATTCTAGTACAGCGAAAGGACGGGATGGTAAAGCATGCAGCGTGCTAATTCACTAAATTTCTAGCATGCCCCCTCTGTAAAAACTTTGCGCAAAAGTCATTATCCTCTTTAACGCACTTTGGCTTAATCACTCAAGTAATCTCATTTCATGCAAACGGAATTCTTAGTTTTATATTTAAATTTTCAAACTAGGTTCTGTGTACTCACCTGATGCGAAAATCCTCGTATTTTTTTTTTAAATCTGCACAATTGAGAATTATGTTTTTCATGAAGCAAGGTTTAAACAAACGATGAGCGCAATTTTATTTCAAGCAAGGTTTGTTTAACAATTAGGTAATATTGTGTGGAATAAATTCATATGTAAGCTCGTTTCCATTGCCTTTTGGACTTTAATGCCACACCGCCTGAGTGGGAAATCGAACCCTCGACCTTTGAAACCACTGGCCGAAGGTGTGCCACCCACTCAGGGTTATATGATCGGGGACTGAACCCTTGAACTTTGAAACCAAAGGTTGACCACCTTTGGACTTTGACCTTTGGACTCAAACGTTGAAGGATCAATTCCTATAGTGTGTGCGACGTATCTTGATCGGCTACGTCTTCCTGGAGGGGGCGGCTTTAACCGACGGCCGCTATTGTTTTTGTTACTACTTTGCATATCAACAAGGTACTCTGCGACCAAACACGTACAATCGATTATTTGTGTTCATTCTAGGGCGAACTCAAGATGGGCCGCGGACACTATAGATCAGGCAGTCTGACATTTTTTACAAAAGAAGATAAAGAAATTTGCATTTGTATTTATTTAACATTAACGAAACCAGTTTGGCCTTCCATCCTGTAATTGCCTCAAATAGGACGTATTTCTCTATCACAGACGAAATACAGGAAACTAATGCCAACAAAAAACTAACAGAACTTTTAATTTGTTTTACAATAAAAAAAAAACAGAAATTTATCATTGTTTCGTCAATTAGCGGTTTGCACACTGACCTTAGAAAAAATAAGGTAACAGCATAAATTTATATAACTATAAATGTGTGTTTTGAAATATCATGCGTATTATGTAGAATTATTGTGTATAAATACAGACATTCTTGTAGAACAGTATTGTTAATTCCCAACAGCAGCATATTCTGAATACATCACTTCAACATACTGCTTAAAACGTGTAGTAGCAGAAACAATGCATAAGTATCAATTTAAAAGAACACAAAATGAGCTACAGTCATACCTTTAATTTTAATCCAACACATTTGCCTAGTTAAATGCAAAAATGTCGCATGCATGTGACAAAACAATCATTCAAAGTGTAATTTTCATTGGCTTTGCAGTGATCCCAGCCCTGTGGCCGCTGGGGTTGGCACAGCATTTGAGGGCAAAGACAGTTGAGGAAAAATATAAGTTTCAGGACAATTTTTAATACTAAAAAACAGTTTTTGTATTTTAACAGGGTAAACTAAACTGTACCTAAAATGCATTGAATCCTGTATATTTAATCATACCAACACCCCTTAAGGGTCACGGGTCCCACCAAGTTTTTGCCCAAAAAAGTGGTGACAGCAGAGCTCCCACCAAATTTGTGGCCGGAACCGTGATCACTCAAGCTTAACTGACTACCACCAAGGTTGGGACGAGAAAATTGGTGGGAGCCATTGGAGCTCTGATATCACTACTTTTTTATGTAAAAAAAAAAACTGAAGGTCCCTTGACCCGTGTGTAGTTTTTGCATGATATTCAATATTTTGGTGGTTAATGCGTTTGGTCCGATTACTATCGGTTGTGCAAGTCTTACAACAACGTATATTTGTAATCAATTTTGTTTTTAAAAAGTCTTACAAAAAAATGTAAACGTTGCCAAGTATTTTTACTATTTTCGTGTTGTACTGCAATCATACGACCAATTTTGTTTCTGAATTCCATACCAATACTTCGCTACGTGAGAACAAAGGTTCTACGCAAATTAACATGGGGGTTAGCAAACCAGGTACCTAACCACATTTACACAAACACATTTACCACATTTACTGAAACAGATTTGGTTGAAAGCTAATTCAAAGACGTTCCCAAATGGATTAGTTTTTGTCAGGTGGGCTGTTGCTTCAGATTTCAATCAAATTCCAGCTTTCATACCACATTGATATTTTTACCCAGAGCCTTGAACTGTGCCAAACTCTTGTTCAAGATGTAAGACACTAAGAATATGGCATCGTGCAGAACTACTACAATATCTTGACAAGTTAATGCCTATAATTCTTGCTGATGGTTTTTTTGCCTTATTACTATCGTGTGTCTAAATAAGACAATAACGCTATGACGTCACGCTGTATTATTACAATGTACTCTACAGTTTAATGCTGATGACTGTTGTTAATGATGATGGTTGCTGGCACGTCACACCAGCGTGTGTCTAGATAGGCCAATAACGCTATGGTGTCGCGCTGTACTAGTTGAATGCTGCCTTACTAGGTCTTACACACTAGCGTGTGTCTAGATAACATCTTCATTCCCTGAATGATGTCAGCCAGTTCTAAGTAAGAGCCTTATCTCTTTTTTTATATTTTTATGTGTTTGCTTTGCAGAACGTGAGTGGATACTTTAGAGTGAAGCGAATCCTTTTATCCTCGAATACTTCTTTAGGAAATAAAACCAGCAATAAAAGCAAGATTTACAATGTCCAAATATTAACGAAATTCGCCTTTCAACCAGCTGCGTTCTGAACGTTCGCTCACACCAATTTAGTCAACTCTTCCATGTCGTCATCAGATTAGTCTGCCAGAATGATGGAAGAGATATAACCTGTTGAGTCTGGTAGGAAGATTATTAGGTATGCGATGATGGAATTATAACTATTAATGAAGATTGGCCACGTCCGGCACACCTGGAAATTATTGTGTAACCAAGGTCGTGTTTTTGCCAGGGAGTATCACAAATGGTGTTGACGCCGTATGACGCACAGGCAGTACTTGTTACGGTTCAAGGATTTTGATGCAAACACGCTTCGAATGGCGTCTAATTCCGTGTGAGGATCAAAGCTGTGTGTGTCGTATACGTACCGTTTGCACAGCTGGTGATCGTGCGAGTGTTTCCTGTGGTTAAACTATTATAAAAGGTCTTCCTTGAGTGTTTTCAAGACGCTCGGTCGACAGACACGTGCCTGTGTAGGAGGTCCTTCCTGTCTTTACCGACGAGACGTCGATCGGAATTGCCTTAATCAATTACGAATTATCAAAATATTATCGGATACGGATTACGACGTAACAAAAATATGGCCAGTACAGCTGTATCCGTTATTTTCTTGCTGACATTTACGTGTTATTTGCTGCTGGAAGAAGTAAAACTAGTCCGTGGCTTTCCAGTTCGAAGTTGGCAAGTGCAGGAACGACAAAACAAGAAATCTGGCCCAGTGACGCCCACATCCCCCGACGACACCCGTGAACTTATTAAGCCATGTCCCTGGTTCCCGTGCCCAGAGGGATCCGAGTGTGACGTAGAAGCCGGCGTGTGTAGACAAGAAATTGACTACTGATGTCGTTACAATGGTTGTAACTGTTCGTAAATGTTTAATCTTTCCAATGACATGAAAAAGGTAAATTACCGTTTGGTTTATTACGTTCTGTTTATTCCTGACAAAGAGGAAATTTTAATACGCCGATACGTTAAGGTGCAATAGAGCAGTGACATTTGCCGCCATATTGGCACCAGTATGGATTTTGGAGGGCATAACTACAAGGTGCACTACATAAATATGGAGGGAAAAACAACGAAAGAGCGGATTTCTTAGGCTTAAAATAACGTTGTTTTCTCCAACAACAAAAATCGCGTGGTTTAGGTCTAAGAAATCACTCTTCACAGCATCGGCTTCAGTATGACGCTCTTTTGTTTCTCTCTGAAGTGCCCCTTGCAGCTAACCTATTAAGGCTCCAGCATAGAGTTATATACAATAATACTACGTCGTGTCACTGCTCTATAGGGTACAGGGATTGGGGCTTCTAAATTAAAATTGCGACCTGACCTGAAAGTGCAAGATGTCAGACAGAAGTAAATGGGCAGTGGTTTGCTTACAAATCGCTTTCAGTTGCGTCAGTTTTGTTTCTCGTCTTTATTTTATTTGTCCATGGCATTTTGTTTTTTGGGTTGGCAGTTATTAATTATGGCGATAACTTCCAATTTGCACCGTTGATCTAACTCGCTTCTGTCAAACGTCATGACCAGGGTTGAAGAAGAGAGAGGGTTGATTCGACCGCTAGCTCGCGTGGTAGTGGGAAAGTGAAGCGATAAGTATACGTTTCACCGCTTGGCCACTAGATAGAGTTACGGTCGGAAAGGACCAAATTCGAATGCTACCAGCCTGGCGCGTGCTGTTTTCCGGAGCGTCCACCTGTTTTTTTGTTTTTTCTAATTGTTTACGGTAGTAAAATGTTAATGTCTTTGTAGCACACACTTGTGATTGTTTAACCACGTTATATATATACGTTATATGCGTGTATATAACGTTAACATGTTATATACAGAGTGATCCAACTAGTGTTACGAGCCAATATCCTGTAAATGGCTAATGAGAGAATAATAATGATAGAAATGCAATGATGGGCGTGATGGGAGACGTTCACACGAGAAAAAAGGAATGACCTTGAATTGATATTTCAAGGTCATATTCGTGCTATCTTCCAAA
>JAHWFP010194107.1:23775-35589 GCA_023313725.1 Lithobius niger
GATATTTCAAGGTCATCCTCGTGATATCTTCCAAACGAGATACGATAGGGCAAACAAGTAAATTAGAAAGTTGGACGCAAGGGGACAATATGACCAACGAAATAAAACAGGTTCAAAATCGGATAAAAAAATAAAATAGCTACGATGATGTTTAAAAGCTAACTCTGAACATGCTCTGGCTGCACTGTAGAAGTTGGCTTTACTACAGTGCAGCCAGCATGTTCAGAGTTAGGTTTTAAACATCATCGTGACTAGTTTATTTATTATCCGATTTTGAATCTGTTTTTTTTTTTTTTGGGTCATATTGTGTCCTTGCGTTCAACTTTCTAATTTACTTTTTTGCCGTGTCGTATCTCTTTTGGAAGATAGCACGAATATGACCTTGAAATATCAATTCAAGGTCATTCCTTTTTTCTCGTGTGAACGTCCCCCATCACACCCATCATTGCATTTCTATCATTATTATACTCTCACAGGTGAATTCCAGAAATCCACTCAAGTATGAGTGGGTCTAAAGGTGAGTGTAAGGGTCAAAACCCATCAATAGAAATACCATCAGATGTTAGGACACTCACATTAGCTTTTGTGGCTGTACTAAAATTGTTGACCCTTACCTTACATGTTTGCACTCACATTTGCCTCTCACACTCTCACTTGAGTAGATTTCTGGAATATGGCTGTCATTAGCCATTCACAGGATATTGGCTCGGATTGGATCACCCCTGTATATTATTGTTGTATATTTTAATTCTTCTAGGACAGATACAGGCTACGCGACAACACACCCAACATCTTTGATTTGTTTTTGCGTTCTTATTGTTTATGTTAGCTTTATTATTTAGTCTGCGAAGCTTGAAACCTGCTTTATATAATACTTTCAAGTGGCACTATTGCCGACTGAAAACGAACGAAAATACCCTGGCGCCATCTAGCGGCAGTGACACTGTTAATTTATTAATAAACAAGTCAACAAGTCAATATTAGGTGGTTACGGAGTCAGCTTAAAACATGTTTGTTTGGTTTGGGATAAATATTTCTTCAAATTAAAATGCTTTAGCCTAGCTTTAAAAGCCTCAATGCACTACATAAGTAAAGTTATGCATACGCCACCATCCTTGCGGCAGTAGGCTAGCTGCAGTATTATTCGACAGTATCTGTTATCATCTGGCAGTAACGTAACTACTAACGGGGGGGGGGGGGGGGTGATACCCTCCCAAGAACAAGGCAAGGGAACGTAAATATCAACGAACAAATTCTATTTAGTTATTGTTTCTTCAAAGATTTTTTTCATGGCGTCATGCATTATACAAAGCAAGAAATATTATCGTTCCTCAGAATTAAAAAGGTCGCACTTTATCTAGCAAAGGGTGGGGGGGGGAGAGTTGTATAATTCCCTCCCCCCCAAAAAAAATTATGCATACGACAGCCTGCAATTTTAAACCATGCAGGATCAGAAATGGCGGGGGGTGGGGGGTGGGAAACAGGGGGGTTGCACTTACTCCCTCTTATTTTTGACCCTGCATGGTTTAAATATTTTAAAGTGCAGGCATTCGTATGCATAAATATGTTTTTTTTCCGGAGGGGGGCGCTAAAATTTCACCCTTCTCCCCAAAACAAAAATAAAGCGGTCGTAGGTTTTCTGGTAACCGGGATGTAAAATTATGCCCTCCCCAGAAACAAAAAAAACAATTTACCCAGTACGAATGCCCTCACTTTTAAATCATGCATGCCCAAAAATAAGAGCGGTGGGGGGAGGGGCATATAACAGAAAGGAAAATTTCGCAAAGAAAGAAAAGTAATCGTTCCACATAAATAAAGTGGTCGTACGTTTTCTAGAAGGAGGCATAAAATTCTGCCCCTCACCTAGACAAAAACTATTATTTAAGTATATGAATGTCCCCACTTTTAAACCATGCAGGGCCGAAAATAGCGGTGGGAATTTTCGGCCCTGCATTGTTTAAAAGTGTGGGCAATCATATACGTAAATAATGTTTTTTTTCCTGGGGGGGGGGGGGGGAGGCGAAATTTTATGCCTCCTCTAGAAAAAATACGATCACTTTATTTACGAGGGACGATTACATTTCTTGCTTTGCGTATTTTTTCTTTTTTTTTTACATATGCGTAATTGTACCCGCCCCCCAGAACAAAAATGTTTATGCATACTAATTCTCGCATGTTTAAACCACGCAAGGCCGAAAATACGGGGGTGCATCCCTCTCCCCATATTTTTGCCTCGCATGGTTTAAAGGTGTGGGCATTTGTATACATAGTTTTTTCTGGGAGGGGCGTACAATTTCGCATATGTAATATATTGCATACGAATGCCCGAATTTTAAACCATGTAGGGCCGAAAATAAGGGAGGGTCGGGGGATGGGGGAGGGGCTGCAACTCTTCCCCTATTTTTGGCCCAGCATGGTTTTAAATTGCGGCATTCATAAATGTAAATAATTTCTTTTCTGGGGAGGCCCCTACTAGAAACTGTACGACTACTTTATTTCTAAAGTACGAATATTTTTCTTGCTTTGCATAATGTATGGTGACATACAAAAAAAACCTTTGAACAACATAGCAAATAAGTAGAATATTTTTGTATTTTTTGTGCCCCTCGCCTAGTTCTTGGGGTACTCCCCCCCCCCCCCCCTTTCCCCCGTTCAGCAGTTACGCCACTACCAATTGATAAAATGTACTTTCGAATAATATGACAATCAGCCTACTGTTGCAAAGTGGTGGCGTCTGCGTAAACTGTTAAGTTCAGTAGCGTGCACAGACATCCGAGAGGGCAGGGGCAACTTTTAGTGATAGGGCACGCTGAGGCCTTATTTTTCTGGGAACCTTTTTTTTTTTTGGCGTGTCATTCACTTTTTTACCATTTTTGACACCTTTCTTGGGTTTCCTATAGCATTCTTTTTGGCCTTTCTAGGGCTCTAGGCCCTTTTTCCTCGGTGCGACCAGCACTTTTCAGTGCAGAAAAGCAAAATATGGCATGTTTTTTTTTCGAAAAGGGCAAGAAAGGGCATTTTTTACAAAAAATCCTGGGGCAATACCCCCCATGCACGCCACTGGTTAACTTTACGCGTAATGTATTCTAGCTTGACCTTCAAGTATTTGTCAAGCAAGCTTCACGCATCGAATACTACTACAGAAATACAGATAGCTTTCCGTCCGTCCTGTTTATTCCAACGTAAACAGCAAGTCAAACGACTTGTTACGCGTGTCGTTGCGCTTCCACGTATCTGCCCTAGCAGTAGCGTAACGAATTTGGGGTGGGCCCCTGTGCAAAACTTCGGTGTGGGCCTCCCCTCCCCCCCCCCCCCCTCCAGTTTTTTTTTAAACAAGCATTAAGCCTTCAGCTACGTGAAAACGTCTTAACCGATTTTCATGAAATCTGCTGCATGGACATTTTTGAACAATTTATCGAACAAATCCAAATTTCATCAAAATCAGTTGTACAATTGACGCTGTACATGCGGCGCTGAAGATGGTGGAAGTGTGATTTACAATCTTCAACATTATACAACATTTCTTTATTGTAATTAGCAGATAAACTTAGAGTGGGGCCTGGTCAATTACTTGTTTTGTTGGCTATACGAAACATAAATTTCCTATTTTTTCCTTATAGCAGTTCCTTCCTTTTGAAAACTCAATCCCCTAGCGATGAAAGTTGGCTTTCTTGCCATGCTCGCAGCTTCCCTTTTCTACGCATGCGTGCAGGCCTCTATACAGGGTGGGACAGAAAGGAAGGGCCACCCTTAGCAATCAAAGATGGTTAACGTTAGGATAATGAAACTTTGCATGATATGTAGGCGAATGGGGGGGCCAACTAACCATGTGTCGATCAATGACCTTGACGCATATTTTCAAGGTCATCGTGATGCAAACTTTCTAACCGTGCTTCATAGAACCCTAGTGTAATTTAGAAACTTGTAGACATTGGCAAGACATGGCCATTGCAAAAATCGGAACGAAATTCAGTACGCTAGTTCCGTTGGTTTCTCAGCCGAATGAAGAAAGAGAAAAGCTAGGGTAGGGCTCGGAAGCCGAGCGCCATTCCTTTAGCCCAAGCATGGCAATTTACGCAAGGTAAGTCTCGGGTGGAAATGTGCAAACATTATATAAGTCCACTGAAAACCGGGACGAAGGTGGACGCATCGTCAAATTGCCACACCAAATATGCTGATAGCAGACACAGATAAGATGACGAGGCGGCTGACGACCAGGAGGCCACTGCTAAATCCGCAGTCTGGTGCATAACTGATACGGCCTCACAGTATGCGGTTGAGCTAGAAGATGCAGAGGCGACCGGAGCCAAAGAAAGGGCAGTTGCTAGAGGAGTTGGTGATACCGAGACAAAGCATTGGACGTTGTCCTCGTGTTATGGCAGAGTGAAAAGAGGCGATGCTACTGATTCCAGTCCTGGTGCAATTTGGATGGAAGAGGAAGAGGCTGTAGCCGGAATCAGTCTCCGAGTATGTGAGCGAGCGCAATAGTGTTCTCTCCATGGTCAGGAGAGAGGAAGAGGCAAGAATTTCTTGATTCCCTTAAGTTTCTTCTTCATGAGAATGTTAAGAGCTCGAAGGGAAGAGGCTCGGTATTGCATGCGTCTGAGTTCGGTTGTGAGGGTGGTGTTGGAGTCCCATAGGAAGGCAACGGTCTCATCGTGACAAAGAACCGCTTGTTAGAGGAAGTTGTTCGAGTCGTGGAGAAACTCGAGTTGGGTGACGTGTTCCCGTTGAGAGTCTTCAAGGAGGGAGTTCAGAGTTGCGAGATTTACGTCAAAATGGGCTTGATCCTCAGCTGAATAGCTGGAGGCCGCGCAAGAGGGAGGCTCGTATTACATCCAAGGAAGGGAAGTGTAGCACCGTGCCTAAAGTGCTGGTAGAGGCGACTCCTGCTGGCGAAGTCCGAAGTGAAATGGATGAGGAAACCGACGAGCGTGGACGCTGTGCAATGTTCGAAGAAGTGGAAGACCTGTTCTTGGTTGGAAGACCTGTTTTAATGTCGATTTGAAGGGTTTACACGAAGAGGCCAGAGGTGACTGCGGAGGAGCGGTGGGTTCTTGTGGGTAAGAAGCTGCGGGGACTGAAGAGCTTGACCGACGGGAGGCCGACGAAGAAGGCCTTTGGACGACTGCGATGGTGCCACGACCAGTTGCCTGACGTGGAGTGGTAAAGGAGACCCGTAGCACGGTTAAAGTTGAGTTGGCGATTTTTGGCCATTCTTTGACCATAATGATCCATTCTTTTTCTGAAATGGAGGCACAAATATTGCATTTTCGGGTATACCAGTGGCATGAGCAACCTGGACAACCTGGTGAGGATCCAGGGGCTGTTTCCCTACTGTGAATTCCAAATCATCAAGCAGTCGGTCGGAAATTATGGATGACGGCTGGTCAGGAAGCAATCGGTTGCAAGAAGCCTGAAGTCGGTCCTGGAGACCGGTCCTTGTGAAGGCTGAGGAAGGGAGACCGGGGGTGAAAACTGTCGTAGCAGGTATCCACCCATGATCGGAATGCCCGTGAAACAGGTATCCGGTGGGAAACAGGACGGTTTACTCGCCATGCTGTCGTTGGCTGCTCCAAGAAGAGCGCCCATAGATGTCGGTACCAACTTCCTTTTCTCGTCATCATTATCATGTAGTTGTGTTTATTTTTTGTTTTTTTTTTTTTGTTTTTTTTTGTATGGCAAGGAAAAATCCTTTATTAGAAAACCAAACAGAGGGATGGCAACTGCCACTTACGGTTAAACGAGTGGGACTTAACTAGTCTGAAGGAGACCGTGGGTGAAGAGGAAGAATGGCCGCACTGGAGTCATGAGATGGAGGCGTCAGAAAATCAGTGCAGGAGGGACCGGGTGAACAATGGAGACTGCGGTCTGGTGCTGAAAGGGCAGGAGCAACTGTTGGCTTGACCGAGACGAGTCTGGTGATCCCAGAAATGGTGACGTGAATGTCGGAGACCGAAGCAGGTGATCGAGGGGCCAAGGACAAGAAGTCCGGAGACCGGGATTGCGATCTTGCTGCATAGGGTCCAGGGCTATGAGACAGCACCGTGGGTGATGTCGAAGCGATAACCAGTTCGGCACAGAGCAGACATGGTGAGGTGGAGACCGAAGGCTGAGGAGTGGAGTCCGCAGAGGAAAGAGAAGAAACGACGACTGATGGTCCCAGGAAACAGCAGTGCATTGGGGGAACTGACGGTATGCAGGCTGGAAAAAGTTCTGTCTTTGTGGAGGTAGACAGCCAGGGAAACCGGGGAGAAGGAACCGGTAACAGTGTAGCGGATGCAGAACTAGGTGAGGATGGTCCAGAAGAGGAGGAGGTGTCCGTGACTGAAGAGGAGACTGGAGGTCGAAAGAAACCACCGAGGAGGGGGTCTGTGTACTGCCTGCCGAAGTAAGAATCTAGGGCTCGGCGAAGGGAGGCTGAAAGGGACAACGCCCAGACGTGTTGTCTGTTCCGATGGATACGGGACGATCTGGCGGGAGGCAAGCGATCGCTGTGGCGAGGAGGGGCAACTTGTGATAGCCGGGAAGGCCGAGGGACCCGATGCCAGTCTGACTTTAGTTAGGTAGGCGGTCCCCGAAGGACCGATTGTGGAGTCCAGACGGGCGACCGGAGAAGAAAAAGAGTAGTGGCGTCCGGTTGAAGTAGAAGAAACCGGACGCTGGACAATCGAACGTGAAGAAGAGTCCAGAATCCCAAGGATGACTGAAGAATCCATTCAGCTTGAAGGACTGGAGACCAGAGACCAATTAGGTTCAGGTATAGTGATAACAGACCGACGTTGTAGAGGTGAGCTGAAGAGAGAATCACATGCTGGCGCCCTAGGAAGAAAGAAGGATGCCCAGCTAGAGGCGGCATCTTATATAGAGGCTTGCACACATGCGTAGAAAAGGAATCTTACACCTTTCTATTTTTCATCTGAGGGAGTACTTAAAGGATTGCATGTATGCTGCCCCCTCCACAGAACATAAATGACCTCAGAAATCGTGTGAGAGCTCCATGTCAAGGAGTGGACAATGAAATGTTGCAAAGGATACGTGACAACCTCTACAAACGATTTCAGACATGCGTGGTCATTGAGGGTGGGTACATTGAGTACATCATTTAGTCTGCGTGGGAAGCACTTGGTTTTTCGTGTACACAACTCACCTACTGTCATTTGTTAGACTAAAATAGATTTCGTTTCTATTCCAGCTGTTGCTGTGCGGTATGCAGACTGTGTGCAATGAAAGTTGCAGGTTGTGCAGCTACTGCTTAAATTTACTGTATTCCCGTAGGGTTTGGATTGCTTTTCGTTCAGTTTTCTTTACTGACGTTAATTCGTCGGTCACTACATGTTTGGCGTTCAACGGAAATGACGTCATCTTGAACGCGACTGAGGGATTGCTGGAGCTAACTAATCGCAGCAACACGCAAAGGAGGTTGATTTTGCGGAGTTCTAAGCATGCGCGAGACACATCGAAGCATGCGTCTCTACTTTTATAGTAATTAAATAAATGTAAAAATCGTCGAAATTTATCCTTATAAATGCGAATGTTTAATCTAGGCATTTTATTTTATACCACTCAGATGTTCTGCTAAGAGTTAATACACACAAATAAATATTCCTTAACGACGTTTTGTTTCTATTTCAGCCCATTTCCAACGTTTGCATAGAGATGCCCACGTCAGTAGTATAAAATTGAAACCGTGAACATGCTATACATTTTCTACCATTTTAACTTCGCATTTGTCACGTTTATGCCTGAACGCATGTCGAAGGGGCTGATATCCATACAATTCGTTATTTCTGCTTCACATGTATGGCATCATCTTGTCCAGACTGACAACGTACTCTTACTAGGTATACGCGAAGTGCCAAATGTTTCCGAAAATTTTAAACTATGGCCTATAATAGCCGTTGATGTGAGAGTGAATATATGTTATTGACAATGACATTGTTCTTACTAGATTTGAAGGAAATGAACTCAAACTTGCAGATGATTCAGATATCAAACATAAAAAACACACACACTGACTCACAAAAAACACGGTCACACAGAGACATACAAAGTCGTACTAATTTCTTTAATACTACACATAAATGCCATTATAGAGCGTTGCGTGTGACGTCACACTTTCCCGGCTCGTATTATGTGCCTTATACAGAACACAGTATAGAACATAGTGTAGAATACAGTATTACTTCTTGCCTTCGTAAAAAAAAAACTTACTTACACAATTGGAATGTACAAATTGCGAGTTGTTAGGGCAGATGGATTTACAGTTATCCTGCTGTTTCAATGATTTTTTGTGCTTTCCCTTTTTCCCAGCATAGTACCTTTCCAATGACTTCCTTTATTAATTTTTCAGGTTGAAGAAGATTTGGCAAATAAATTACTTGCAAAAAAATTACTAACAAGAAAGAATGAGAAACAGCAGCTGGCGAAGACAAGCACGAACAAGAAATTGTCGTGGAATTACGTAACCGCCAATATGGCAAGGTCTATCCACGTTAGCGGGCAGGCAGCATTACGACCAGATAAATCATGCGCTTCTTTTGGAAAGAAGGTTATCTATACCAAGCGTCATGGCTGTTTGTTGTGACGTGCACATCACATGACTGGGCTAGTCCAATCAGAAGGCCAAATAGCCGTTGTTCTCGTTCGTCATTGGCTAACTCATGGTGACGTCACACCAAACAGCCATTGCACATGGTATACCTTGACTGGGATCAGACCCCAAAACCTTTCGCTCGAGGAAGACAGCTTCTTCTTTCACTATGTAATTCTTGTGTCATGATTTTCTTACACTGGTTAGTCGTGACTGCTGGCAGTCTGCTAAGTGTAACTCATTTGTTTCGGATTTGTCCTTTATTAATTATTGCTTGGCTTGTAAGCCACGAAGCCACAGAAAAAAATTTGAAATATTTGTGTTTCCTTTGTCTTTCTAATAAATAAAGTGTAATGCCCTTGCGCATGGACCTGCATAACTACACAATTTTGAAAGATCAATTTCCCTGATGGACTTGGAGGCGCTTTGACGATGTGCACCTCAGGCGTATTTTTTTGTTGTTGTTTACTTTGAGCACCTCCTAAACTCAGCAGCTGGTTCCGCTTTCACCGAATATGACGTCACTCGTCAATAGTTTTGGATCAGAGTTGGCTTATGCAACAATGAGCAAAATGGCACCACTTACTGTTGTCACGATGACCCTCACTTAGGTTACCTTTGGTATCGTCAACACTGACAAATGATGGAAGGACTTCTTATCTTACATTATAAACCAAAGTCTCATAGCAGAAATGAAGCAACCGCCACGACCCCTGGAAACGATGGCACCTAAACAGATAGAATTTTCTCAATTGTACATTTGAGTATTTCAATTAAAAATCATCAATTTTTATCCGTGTTCATTTTAACATGTGAAAATTCAATCATATATCCCCCTTTTTTACGGCACACTTAACGTTTTTGTTTGTAATCTTACATTATAAACCAAAGTCTCATAGCAGAAATGAAGCAACCGCAACGACCCCCGGAAGGGGAACAATGAAAACGTGCGAGTGTGTCAATTCTTTGGCTTGAAGTTGAAATTGGGACGTTGTTGCCCTGAAAAGAAGTTAAAACTGGCACATTGTTACCTCGACTAACAATTTTCTCCTCGCGGTCATCGCAAAGGCATGTCTTAAATGACGTCATGTACGAAGGACAGTTATTTTTCGCACGCTACTGGGAGTGGGGAGGGGCCTGAACGGGGAATGCCCGTTGGTGGGGCAGTGCTTATGTTACAGCCACTATTTGATTACGATATTGCTTTGCGGAGAGATAGAGGATTGACGGAAAGGGGGAGTTTTACACAAAGAAAAATTGACTGTTGCAGTGAACGATCAGGCAGCACCGAGCAAATACTGGGAAACAACCACGGGTCAAACAAATCCCCGGGCGAAGCCGGGTACGATTTTAGTGGTTGATAAAATGACGAAATATTTATCTGGACTGCTGCTACACACAAGTACACGTTCTGTCTATAGTTAGGTGGCAGAGATGGTAAAATTCAAGGAATTTTTCACTTTTTCATAAAAGCATGAAAATCGGCGTGATGAACCTACATGCCACTAAGATAATTTTTAATATGGAGCCACTTCGAAATTTACCCAGGAGCCCTTAAATTCAATCAAAATAGCAGTTGAGAAGCGTTTTTTTTTTTTTGGCTATAACTCCTTAACCATCAATAAATCAAAACCATAAAGTGAAACAAAAACATCTAGCACACAATTATGGACACGGAACGTGATAGAAATTCTTTACGTAAAAGCAACCATTCAACCCCAAAATCGGATTTCAAATACATCACCATTAATTCGCACGAGCACTCCTTTTTTCAATAGGTTGTTATAGTGATTTTCGGGTTCAGGTGTACTTTTGAGCCCTCTAATCGCTTTTAACCAAAATTGTTTAGCTTAGCCAGGGACCGTCCTACGCATTCCCGTAATCTGGTAAAGGGAGGTGCCAGCCCGGGGATTCGACCCGGGAAACCTCCGATCAACGTCGGGGCCGAAAGATTGTCCAGAATAACCCAGAATACATCCCATAGCCGCTGAAGGAGCGTGGTAGCCTCTCACGCTACCCTGGCCGGCAGTCCTGGCGGGGACTTTGCCAAGGTCTCCCTTCCAGGGGTTCGACCAGATCCGCAAACCTCCAGCAACCAGGCTGAGCTCTCTCACTGCTCAGCCACGATGACGACGTTGAACAAATGTGTCTTGTTTTTGAGGAAATGTGGCTGACGTGAACTGCCTTCACCCGTTTTTTTGGCACAACCACATAATTCGACGTGTGACTCGTCGAATTAAAAACGGCAAGGATCGTGCGAAAGCTTTGTTATAGAAAGTTCAAAATAATTGTTTCAGTAAAAAATTTATTTAATTTAAATCATCAGTGAAGTAGCTTAAATGCAAAAAAAAATAAATGACAAATTCAGTAAGTAAAATGATAACATTATCAGAATTATTGTTTCAATGAAAAATTAAAACGACAACCGCAAATCAAACAAAATAATTAAAAACAAACCAGATTAAACTGGAAAAAAAAAAACATTTGTAGTGTTCGGTTTGTTGGAGAGCTTTTGTGAAAACGTAGAACGTGGGTGAAAGTGGTAACTGCTTCCATCAAGGGCACCAGAAGGCATGACGTGTCAGTGGCATCAGGCGGCAGCGCATCGCGCCAGCCAAAGACCCCATTGGAGTGGTCCTGAAACTTGAAGTTTAATAAAAGCTGGCGGCAACGATGGCGTCATTCAACCGTGGTAATAACGACAATACTTTCCACTTTCCGAAACTGACGAAATACTCGTGCACGGGCAACGTCTGAAGTTGAAGAAACTATTCTGTGAGCACTTCAATTCCTATTCATTCCGTTATAAGGAATTTGAACCACGGATTAAGATCGAGTCCGAATGGCTCGCTTATCGGAACACAAAAGCAAGTGATGTACCTGCAGGAGTTTATGAATGCATTGCACATCCTATGGCCCCTCTCTTTATGCTGCTCCTGCTTATACTTGTTAAATCTACTCGCATCTAACACCCGTTTTAAAACTGAATGCTAGATTAAAAATTAGATAACCTTGATATGTTATACTTCTATTCTAACTTACAATTAATTTAACGTACTTATCTGAGATACAGGCGGTTAACCAAACATTCTCAGCTTGTTCATTTAGTTTTCGTGACACTGACTAGTCCATTATCCATTACGACGCTCAGTGACTGAAGATTGGGCAGTAAAGTTGTCGAGATTCCTTGCCTTTGAGTTCACTGTGAAGACGACACCATC
>JAHWFP010194108.1:5573-24298 GCA_023313725.1 Lithobius niger
CACTGGTTATGGTTTTTCTATCACGGTCCTATTTAGAAACGTTTTAGCTTGGTTAAACTGCATGGTTAACGATCGAAAATTGCCAAGGGGAGAAGAAGGGGGGTGAGGGCAAAGTCATTTTCTGTTTGAGCATTTGTAGTCCGTTTTCTTTTGAGCTATTAGTTTTTCCTTTAAGAGTTTTAAAAACACTTTAAATAATATTAACTGATCTTACCTAGGGTAGTTCGGGGATTGCATTCACTCGTAGAGATCTTCGCTTGACTCCTCCAGCCTTATGATAATAGTCGGTCTCCGTAAAATGCGCCGAACATACGTATAATGTTTTTCCTTGACAGTCTGCATCGTTCAAGCCTAAATTTGCTATCCACTCGGAACGTTTTTTAGCATTACTAGGTAGTAAATGAAACGCTGTAGATTTGCTTGTCAGTCTGGAATAATTGCCACATTGTTGCACACAACATCGCAAGTTTTTAATTTTAGCGAAGCGGCTAAACCGAAGGAAAGCGAAAGTGAACGTGAAGGTTCTTGTCGCGCGGTCTCTCGCATCCGTCTGCAGGGTCGTGGCGCATGAACTCTTGAGTGAGTTGTTCGCCCTACTTCCGTAAGTTAGGCAATATACGCGTCCGTCTGTTGTCAACAACTGGAATTAAAATGCAATAAAAATGGCGCTGCTCTTCGAATCAAAAGAAACAGCTTTTAGAAAAATGATATTTGGATATACTAAACCTACGTTTGCCGTTTTTTATGTGTCTAATGTCAGTGTACGATGCTCTAGGGGTTTATTTGATAAGTATAAACCACTGGAATTCCCCTTTAAATAAAAACCTACACTGTAATTTTTAGCGTACGTTTTTCGCAAAAGTAATAACAATTAAGCATTCGACAATTGGCTGCTTGTGTTCTTAACTCGGAACGCATGGTGGAACAGATGGCAGAATTGTTTTGGAGCTTACTCCTTTATGCCACTCTTCCAACTGGTGCAGTAAATAGAATCTCATAACCTGAGATTCTTAATTAATGCATCATCTTTATAAGTTAACAAAGACATAACGCTCTCACTGAAAAATTATCACCACGGGAAAAAAAGGGGACATCTCAAGCAGACTTCAAGTAACTCTTCTAATTTTGTTGGTAGCCTCTTTTCCTTAATTTTAGCGTGTTTGTTTTGCCATCATTCACATCCTCGTCATTTAAATATGTCATCAACCACTCTGGTTTATGCACTACGCTTTAAATTATCTCCGGCCTTTTCATGACTTTGTTATTAACATTTCTGCTACAAATATGCTACTTAAATCTCACTTTTAAAAGTTCCTTAAAATGCAGAGGCTCTATGCTTTTTACAGAAAATGTTGTCACTATCCGACTTTTTTAAATGTGTCAACATTCGCAATGATTTGTTCTAATATTTTTAAATCCTATTACGATCTTACCTCAAAGAGTTTTCTAGGGGGAATGTTAGCATCAATGTCTATGTTGCACTGCCGACCTAATTGTCCTATATAAGCCTAGGAACAAATGTGGAAATAAGAAACAGTAAATACATGGAAAAAAATATATTCAGCCATTAGTTCTCCCTCCCCTCCCCATTCCCAACTAGTATTATTCATGTACTTAAAAACAAATCTCATACATTTTCTTGGCGACTAATGATGTACTAGTACATGTTTGAAACATTGATGCTGATCTTAATTACTTTCACTCCCAACAAAGAAGTACTTGTAAATCTATGTGTAGTAATATGATAAGAGAGTTTTTCCTACAGATTTTTTCCTCAATTTGGGAAAAGCTGTGTAGAGAAAGAACAGGTGTATGGTTGGTTGTTGGTATATACCAGTGCATCAGAGTCGCCAAATGGTTAAGATTGAATTATTATTGTTTTACAACAATACCTCTAACAGTGGTCTTTTCCGCCGATATAGATTCAATTCAGCATTCACATGATCTTCCATGTGTTCTGCTGGAGTCACCAAGGTTCTAATGATGGACGGAGGTAAAAGGAGAAATTCAGGTGGCTCCTAAAAAAAAAGAGTACCTTGTCAATAGCGATATTCTATTTATTTTACTGGGAGAGAGTTGTCAATAGGATAAGATTTAAAAACGGTCTATTATGGAGTGTGACAGCTTCCCAATATTTCAGTCATTTGCTTTACTACTTTTGAAAACTACATGGTAACCGGATGAAAGAATGAAGAAAAGTATTACGAACACATCCACAAGACTACACATGTCAACCATCGGTTGTTGAAAATGCGAACTCATAAATGTTCGCATGCCCGAAGGAGGTTTCTTTTTTTTTGAAATTACCAGCAGCTCACAGATGCCTTCCCCCACTTCCGAATAATGGAAGCTATAAATTTCCACAAGAACTTTTTTTTTGTCTTTTTTTCTCTCGCGCATTTTTATAGGACCTTTTATCTGACTGAGTGTCTGACAAAACTGTACACTAGTTCCATGGTCAGTGAATGAGAACGGATTTTTTTGCTTGTTCGCGAGTCAGGAAACAAAACATTTAGGCCTCAAGATTACCATTAACCATTTCTTTCGGAAAATTACTAAGAGAATTTTTGTTTTCTTTCTGCAAAACGAGGACCGTGGTCGACTTACCGTGAAAAGACCCGGGCAAATCGAAAGCGAAACCTAATTACACTGACAATTCACCTGCAAATCGAAAGTGAAACCCTAAAACGAAATCACTTCGGAGAATCATTTTGCGGAAAGAAAAAGAAAAATTTTCTAACCGAATTCCACTTGTGCTTCTATGAAATGTATAATTTGTGCGTTTTAGCACTCAACTCCTTTCCCACAAATCGACCTTCAGTCTCGGGAAATTAAATCTGGAAAGGAGTTTCGTGCTAAAACGCACAAATTATCGATTTCATAGAAGCACTCGTGGTATTATAGCCGAATAGATCGCCACACTATTCGCACCCAAAGGAACATGCGAAGGTACTAGCCGCATCATGTCAAAGCTACATTTGCAAGTGAAAGTTAAGTTCGTTTATAATAATAATAATAATAATTTATTTCAACAGGTTCGTACATCTTGTGGACACGTCTGAATGACTGTATGCATCTTTTTATAAAATTTAAATACATATATATTTACAGATGTGTTGTTTCAACAACAATACAATACAACACATTATTTAAAATACCTAATATAATAATTTAGTAACAAGAAGTTTATCTACGTATCTAAAACTATTTCATTTTAAAGTACCAATATTAGTTATTTTTTAGGGAAGCAGTATTTTTGAGATTACACAGGTTAACAGGTAACTTGTTGAGTAAAGAAAGGGAAATGAAGGTTAACATTCTTTTACCATATGAATTTTTAAAATGTGGGGTAACCAGCCAGTTATTATTTCTGTAGGGTCTTTTCAGATGAGTAGGGTCTTTTTACCGTAAAGTCTGCAATTTGCTTAAAAGTCATGATCTCATTTTCTGGTAGTATATTCAGTGTTTTTTTCTTAATTGGAGTTATTTTTAAATAAGATTTTACATATTTTTTTTAATAATTTGTTCAACCTATCAGTGTAACCGGAAGAAGTGTAAGCAAAAACGGGGGATGCATACCGTCCAAGCAAAGAATACATGCATTAAAAATTAGTCCTTTATTTTTAGCATTATACAGGCCAGGTACAGACTGTCTCACCTTGGTAATGAGATTGTTTATGTGGTAGCAGAATTTCCAGTGTCTGTCGATTTCAATTCCAAGGTATTTAGTTTGTTTGACGGTAATTAAGCATTGACAGTTACAAAACAAGTTTTTCACCGAGTAATTACAGTCATGGCAGTGTACTTTAATGTTGAAATTATCCAGGGTCATATGTGAGGTGACAAAAGGAAGCATTTATGTAGAGCTCATTTATTAAATTAAAGTCTTTTTGGTGGTCGTCGATCATTTTATCTCCTTCTCCAGATTTATTGAAAGTAGCAGGATGTCATCAGCATAAAGTAATAAGGGAAGTATTCCAATGAAAGTCGTCAGTGTTGTTTAAGTATATCAAAAATAAGATAGGTCCAAGTATTGAGACTTGCGGGACACCGTGTCCAACCTTGTGCCACTCAGTACAGCACTCCTCAGTTTTAACACAACTTAGTCGGTTTGTGAGATAACTTGTCAGAATGTTTAGCATTTTACCAAAGATACAGTTTTTTCAAAGTTTTTCCAGGAGAAAATTTAAATTAGGTGTATCACAGGCTTTGTGAAGATCAATAAGTATAGCGCTTATAAATTTTCCCTCATTTAATACATGATTTAATATATGATTATTTAGGCAGAGTAGGAAACTGTGGTAACTTTTTTTCTGGAAACCGTACTGTTTGTCATTCAAACGATTAAATTTGGCGAGAAAAGTTTCAATTTTGTTGGTAAAGAATCTTTCCACAATTTTATTATAAAAGAAAGTAAGGCAATTGGGCGATAATTTTTTAATTCAGTGTTGGTACCTTTTTATATACAGGTCTACAAATCTGCTTTTTAAGACAATCAGCCCACACCTCAGTATCAATTATTGCCGTAACTAGTTTCTGAAAAAAAAGATAACACTGTAATTTTTGTTTTTACAAAAAGGTGAAGACGAAAACCATCATGTCACGTAGATTTTTTAACCTTGATATTACAAAGAATTTCTGTTATTTCGTAAGTAGTAGGCGGCAAAATGACGATAGTTATGTTGCGTTATTTGTTTTTTTGTTGCATGTTTCCAGTATGTTCCTACATTTCCTATTGTAGATGTTTTTCTTTTTTAGATTTTCAACTTGTAATTTAAATTCTTTACCAAAAGCTTCACATAGGCCAGTAACATATATTTACATAATATAGATTTTACCATTAGATGACAAAGAAAAATAAAAGTTATAATGCATGATTTTGTACAATCCATTTATTAATTGCGTTTGAAAATGTGTGGAATGTGTTTGCCTCTCTTAAGGTCCTCGGAAGTTTATTTATATAGAGTGGAATTAGAAAGATTAGTCCTCTCTTATCATAAGTTATTCCAAAGTGGTTCAATTAAACCTTTGTTATTACTCTAATTATCTGATTTGTTTTTATTTTATATCTTTTGTGTTATTATAATGTCTTTTTAAAATGTTTGTGGAACGTTTAAAATTTGGTGTTTTATATATATAAAGACAAAATACAAAACAGTAGAATATATATATATATATTTTTTTTTTTTTTCTACTGTTTTGTATTTTGTCTTTCTTGAAAACTGTTTTTACTTGTTGACTACTTTTTGTAGATGATCGAGTAGTCCATTTGTTATTGTGCCGTATATTGTAATGCTGTAAATGACATCTGACATAATCTGGGCATCAAAACTGCTTTTTTATTGTTTATATTTAGTGTGTTCTTCAGCTAATAGAAGGTTGGCATATCATGGACTTATATACTATCACTCTAACACGGTATTATTTTCCGTATTAGACAAAAAACGTGGTCATGGAATTTCCAGTTTTTATCAAGTTCGATTCCTGTAAGTATTTTGTTTTATGTATTCTTTTAATTGCCCTACAAAAACATTTTCCTGAATTGTTGCAGTCAGGATTGCACAAAGTAATATTTCTTTGTTCACCATTTTTATGTGAGGTGGCAATTGATAGAAAACTGTTTTTTTCTTCATTTAAAATAGGTTCTTTTTTTTTCTACAAAATCCTTGGTTTTAAGAAATTTGTTAGTAAATTCTGTATCATTTTCTTATATTCAAAGTTAATAGATAGCTTAAAAATATCATTTGCATATAAAGTTAATTTAGTTTTTCAGTTAATGTCAGCACTGTCATTAAGTAAATTATGAACCAAAGGGGTCCCATAAAATCTTGTGGGACCCCGTAGCTGAAGGATTTCTAGGAACTTCAGTTAGGCTACTATGAATTTTACTGAGAAAAGCCTATCTGTTAGATAACTATCAGTTATATTGTATATTTTCCCTCTAAGTCCATACTTATAAATTTTTTCAAGATAATTTCTTTACTTAACATATAATTTTTCGTTAAATATATAAGAACAGCACCCGCATGCTTACCTTCGTTTAGAGCTCTAGTTATATTATTGTTTACGTTTTGCAGTGAGTCTGATGTTCCTTGTTATTTTCTTAAACACGAGAGAAAGCTATATTTCTTTAAAAAATCTTCAGTTTACTTATAAAACAATTTCTCAATAATTTTATTTAGGGCTGGTAGTAAAGAGATTGGCCAATTCTTGTTAGTTTGTAGTGGATTTCCTTTTTTTGTAAACTGGACCAATTAATTTGTTATTTCAAGCTACGTGGCCAAGTTTCTTTACAGATGATGCTATTTATTAGATAGACCATGAACTCGCAAAGTTTTTTCCTTTGCAAGCAAAAAAGGGTCGTTCAGGAACTAATCATGCCCACTCGATTTTTAGGCTCTAATTGATTCATGATTGCTAGAATTCCTAAGTTTGTTGCTTCCATTATTCCAATTGTATAGGTTGTTTTTTTGATTGCTGGTACTTTTTCCGTTTGTAAGTATAGTTCTTTCCTGTGTTTTCTGGGATTTAAATTCGTGGCACGAGATTTTCGTAATGAAAATCATTGCAAGTATTAAAAATGTTGTCTTGGAAGTGTTTATTTTTATGCATTCATAAACTTTAACTTAATCATTACTTCTTCCAATAAGATTATTAATTTTATTCCAAACTTTTAATCCATCCTTTTCATTTTTTTTTTAATGTTTTCGTAGTAATTTTGCTTAGTTATTTCAATACTGTTTGCAACTTTTTTTTCAGAAGTTTATATGTACCATTAATTTTAGCAGTAAAATTTGTATTCCCAATGATTTTAAAATATCTCCACATTTCATTTTTTTTCGGTGATCAATTAAATAATTTATCATTCATCCATTCATTTCCAAATTCATTATTTTTGCTTTTTTTATGTTCTTATTCTGAAAAAAAAGTGGTAAATAGATTATATTTAGTCAGAAATACCGAGTGCCACCGGTTAATTTTTGTTTCTGTTGCCTAAGAAAATTTACATTACCGGTGAATTTTAGCATTCAGTTCCTCATTTGAGGAACTGAATGCTAAAATTCACAAGTAAGAATATTTTCTATCAACAATTAGAAAATATATTTTCAATATCTTCATATATTTAATTTGGATTGTTCATGTTTCCCAGCTTGCACCTGTTGGTGCTTTTGTAAGTGCCGAATTATTTTTTTGTGGTCGAAATTCAGATTATCAGTAGGCGTACTTTCTATTGGATTTATTCTAGATTTTTAAAGTTTTTTTTTGTTATCAGCAAGTTCAATAGTTATATAGTAATGATCAGGGCCGTAGGTGCCCACAGCGAGCCCCCTTGGTGCCCACAGTGAGCCAAAAATCATGGTATTCCCTACTTTTAAACTGTATGATTGTGTCCTCATCAAAGTGCCAGTTCTCGGAGTGTCTTATTTGCAGAGCACGTACTAGATGATGAACAGCATCTTTGATAGGTTATTTTGGAGGCTGTCCACATCAGAAATTTCAATAATTCGGTATCTTGAATATTGTTCTGCTTCGTTCTGGTTTTGCTTTACTTCTTGGTTTAGTGGTTTAGATTTCCATGGTGCTTTGATTTTTTTTTCTTTTTTGAGTTGACCAAGGTTATTTTCTAGGACATCTAGCCTTTTCTCGATTTCTTTGTTTTCCCTTTCTTATTTCTTCGTTTTCTTTTTTTATTTTCTCAAATCTTTCCTCCATGAAGTGTATGCCATCCACAATCTTATTGTTGCATTTTTTGAGTTCCTCTTTGTCTTTCAATCCTTGCGATACCATTATTTGTGTCCTTTTCCAAGTCCATCAACGCTTTTCGATTCTGTTGTTGATTAGTTTTTTCTTCGGCAAGTTTATCATCAGCTGTGCTAATATAATGTCCATTAATCCCAGTTTGGCACTCTTTTCATTATCTGGATACGTTTCCTGTCCGTCTTGATTAAATTCGTCTTCTACACTTTGTGAGCCACTGCTTCCCTTCCTACATAGTTCGCAATTCAGTAAAAAATTTGACCTACCTTTGATACATTAACAGGAATAAATATATCCAATCCAATCCAGCGCAACTTGTAATTGTATGGAGACTGTTGGTTCAATGCTTGAAGTCAAGCAGCATGCGACATATAGGAAGGTTCTTGTTGGGAAAAAAAATGGATGTCTATTGTAAATTTATAATGGAGAGTTGTTACATCATGCAGGATGGATAACTAACGCATGCTCCTTAACAAATCCATCACCTGTGCTGTCTGTTGAGTCTGATGAATACGCAGATCTTCCAGTCGCATAGAAAGTGTGACCTTACTTCTCAACAAGTTTAGTTACGTCTGCTCAACGGACACGGTTGGAATCCTTTACTGAGTTTGCCGAGTTTTGATTGTAGTTTTGGAAGGTACCAGGGATCAAAAATACTAACGCAAAAATCATCTTGATAATTTCATATTCTCGATATATATTATTATACGTATAATTAGCGAAGCGAGCAAGCGAAGCGTGCCTATTACGGACACCAGCTTGCGAAATGTTGGTTGGCTGCTTGCACTGTTGTAATCTGTGTGGAGCACACACGAGCTGTCGGATTGGAATGAAATTTGCCATATCGCTTGAAAGTCCCAAAAGAATTGCTGCAAATCAATCAATTATTATGGAATAAATTACACTTACTCGAATCTATCAATCTAACACTCACCATTGTTAATTTGGAATCCTGATAAAATAAGAAATTCCAACGAATCATACACTTGCTGCTGCTGGTAATCAATTGATTTAAAAAACACGGCAAATTAAAACATCGTTGCTTCCTTATAGATAACAACCTTTCTTGATGCCCCGTAACTCACAAAATAATACCAGCGATCGTCGCATTTAACCACTACCGGAAGGCAGCCAACCACACAAAAAAAACAACAAAGGATTTAGCTAACAACACACATTCGTTTCATTTGAAAAAAAAAATCTTGCAGGAATTCCCCTCAACATGGCTACCAGAGTGGCATTTGAAACCTCAAATCGTCATTAACACGAAGAGGCTGTTTACAAAAAAAAGAAAGTAACAGCAGACAACATGTTTATTACCACAACACGAAAACAATAACATGCGGACTACAACTTTTAAATTAGCTGTTGCACAGATGCGTGCACCTCAAAATTGTTGTTGGAGGTGGCATATGCCGTTTATCAGCGGCGCGGCACTGTCAACCTTTTGAACCTTTGGATTATTTTTAAAAACAATCGTTACTGATGATCGTTTGGCTTGCAGTTAATACTTTATTATTAATTTTATTTTATATAATGCCCTGTGGTGTCTCATGTTCATGTCGATTGTAACAGATCAAAGCTCCTGGGTTTTCCGCTTGGATTTCTTCAGCTGAATTGTCCCTCTCGTCGTGTATTTTCCTCCTTCTCAAAGCTAATAACCTTTCAAGGCTAATAACCTCTTACGGCTAATAACCTCTCAAAGCTAATAGCCTCCTTAATAAATCAAATCAATCTAGAAAAGATACTTTGCATTATTGCTATATACAGTTTAAGATTTATTGGTGACAGAATCTGCAATCAACCCAAGTGGCGGCTAACAAGACGTTTTATTTTTAGAGGCTGCAAACAAGGAAACAGAAACTAAATGTAGGAGCAAACGAAAGTCTTTAAAATTAGTGATACGCACTGTAGGTCTAGTTAAAAAAAAAAAAAGCTAAAATGCGAAAAAAAGGCAAAAAGCCTGTACTTAGCCGGGTGATTATTGGAAGTGCAGCATTAACTAATATGGTAGAACATAAGTATATTAATAAACAAAAACGTATCGTTAAAAGTTAAAAGTAAGGGTCTAAAAGTCAAAACCTGTAAGGAACACGGACAAGATTTGACTGTAAGGGTCTAGGTGTCAAATTTGGCCAGTAAGACGCTGCTAAGCATTAGACCCTAACTACCCGGTTTTTGACGAACAGCTGTCTGAAATCGTCCTATAAAGACCCATGAGATGATCCAATGATAGTGGGGGGTGTGGGTTTCCTACTTTGCTTTAGGTTGACAGTTTTTTTCGGTTTGGTAACATGGCAGCGATCCCAAGCAAGACAACCTGTTACAAGCGTAAGCGTGTACACCCATTCTGTCTGAGTTACTAAGTCATTAATAAACAGACATAAATCGCTGGAAATAATATTAAGAAAAATTGGAAATTAGCCAACAGCGAAAATCGTACACTAGAAATAACATAGTTCAGTAAACCACCTTTATGCACTTACGTTTCATCGGAGTGCAACGGAGAGATTAAGGCGCTATGCAAGTGATCTGGAGGTGAACTGGGTGGCCGGTTCGAATCCGGGTCATGCCACTCCGATTCAACGTAAGTGCATAAAGGTGGCATACTGAACTACGTTATTTCTAGTGTATGATTTTCGCTGTTGGCTAATTTCCAATTTTCCGTACTAAGTCATTAACATGATCAACGGGTAGTAAGGGTCTAATGCTCAGCAGCGTCTTACTGGCCAAATTTGACACCTAGACCCTTACAGTCAAAGTTTGTCCGTGTTCCTTACAGGTTTTGACTTTTAGACCCTTACTTTTAACTGTTAACGATACGTTTTTGTTTATTAATCCGTGTTACTTTGAGAATTGTAATAAATAGGTGTGGCGGTGGATGAGGGGTTGGGTATGTGTGACACCTTTATAATTAATTTGTTGTTTGTTTTGTTGCGCCGCCTCTAAGCTCGGTAAATAGCTATGGCCTTACTAACCTGGCTAACGCTAATGTTAACAATAGAAACAAATCCTTTAATCTTCAGTCTATGTCTTGCAGCTGGCGTTTGCTAAATGGCATTGTTGTATAATAACAATGTTTAAAACAAAGTAAAACAATCAATCTGGTCGTTTACAGCTCCGTAACCCCTGAACCACTTGACCAATTAGAAAAGGCCTTATGGAAAGGGCACATCTACGGAGCAATACCTGTAAAATGAGCTAAGAACCAGCTTTACAGGACAAATAGTTTGACCCGTAGAGAGGACAGACGAAAGGTACATCCCCAGAACAAGACCAAGAACAAGAAGTTGTCTATTTGGCCCCTCTCTGTATCTCGGGTTTGGCTGGACTGAATTTCTCAATTTTTGGACTGTAGACAGGCCTTGACTAGTCAAGGCTAGATTCTAAATTTGGTTTAAAATTTTTCAATTTTGACGGAGTTATAAACTCTCAAAGTTGAAAGTTTAACACAGAGATCCTAGGTCGACCCTTACTAACACTGGCTATCGCCAGTGTTAATAGTTTCGCTCCATTTCCAATAGGTCCAAAGCCTGCTTACTAGTAATAAATATCGAGAATCTGAAATTATCATATTTTATATAAAATATGACATTTTTAAGGAAAATAATGTACTTTTTGAAATAGCAGGCATCTGTACAGTTTGTACTCGTATTTACGAAAAAGAATTCCTAAAATTAAAATTAACTTACTAGATCTAGCCCACTAGATCTAGCTCACTTTTCGCGACTCTCAGGGAACACTCCCGGTTAAATTTGCTGACAACTTTAAAATGGCTGTGGTTACCAACACGATAAAGGAGTGGCAGCATAATCGAAGTGCTATCAAGACAGCACACAGTGGAGTAAATTATGGCAACTTCTAATTAACAACAATAATGGCCACTCACTGTCCTTCATGTGGGGAGGGACAATTCTCAATGCCCTTACTTTCTGGGATATATTACTCAAAAAGATGATATTATAATTAATAATGTTGAAGCAGGTACACAAAAAAAAAAACTTGACATCTAACACAAATAATAATAATAATAACAATATATTCTCAGTGTAAGAGCAAGGGATAGAGTATAGGTGCCATAAGGTACCTCTTACATACCTCAAAAGATGTATAGTGCTAAAACAAAAGAGGAGCAATGTTTGCAAAAAGAAGCAATTATCATAAAAATTAGGCCTTAGAGCCTCAGGCTAGCACTAATAAAAAGCACTACGGTAGTTCCAAGGTACACCTTAAACCTGCGTCGAAACGAGTCAACACTCGGGGAGTCCATCAATGTCTGTGGCAGTGTGTTCCAAGTTCTACTCGCTCATAGCAAAAAGTAGTGGTGCCTGCAATTTGATTTTGCATTCTTTCCAGTCATATCACCACGCGTGTCCCAGAGTACAACTTAGATCAATGTTGATAAGTGGTGGGCCCTCACCCTGGTAAATCGTGGTTCGTATTAATTTATAGCTTGTACGAAGGCCAACAATTATAGCTGTCACATCTATGTGGGACCTAGGTATCATTGTCGATCGGGATTTGAACTTTTCTAAACATGCAAAAACTATTGCAGGTAAAGCAATGGCCATCTCGTACATGATATTCCACACAATTCCTTCCAGGGAACCCATGTCCTCATTCGCTCTTTCACGGCCTTAATCAGACCCTACATTGGAATATGGTACCTGTTTTTGGGATACATTACTCAAAAAAGATGATGTTATTATTAAAACTGTTGAGGCAGGTACACAAAAAAATCAAACTCATATTTAACGTAGGCTATGACACGAGATTAGGAATGCTAATTCTACATCACTAAAATGGCGATGAGAACATGGATGCCTGATTTATATGTATCAAGTCAATCGAAGGTTACTACTCAAGGTTGTTGATTGTTTCTTTGAATGGCATTCAGCTCCTTTTAATACTAGGGGACAGGAGTATAAACTAAAAATGTGTAACCACACTAGGCTGCCACAAGGTACTCCATTGCCTACAGGTGTGTTGCCTATTGGAACAATTTACCAAATTACCAAATAATACTAATTCTCCCATCACTAAAATGGACGACAACATAGATGCCTGATTTATGTACGTATCGAGTCATTTGGGGGATTAGTACCCAAGGTTGTTGATTGTTTCTTTATAGGCATTCAGCTCCTTTAATACTAGGGGGTCACAAGCATAAACTAAAAATACGTAATCCACACCAGGCTGCCACAAGGCACTCATTTGCCTTTAAGTGTGTTGCCTATTGGAACAGTTTGCCTTTACCAAATTACCAAAGAATACTAATTCTCCCATCACTAAAATGGTGATGACAACATAGATGCCCGATTTATATATGTATCGAGTCATTCGGGGGTTACTACCCAAGGTTGTTGATCATTTCTTTGAACGGCATACAGCTTCTTTTAAAACTAGGGGACACAAGTATAAACTAAAAATTTGTAATCCACACTAGGCTGCCAAAAGGTACTCCTTTGCCTACAGGTGTGTTGCCTATTGGAATAATTTACCATTACCAAATCACCAAAGAATGCTAATTCTCCCATCACTAAAACGGTGGTGACAACATGGAATGCCCGATTCATATAGAGTCATTTGGGGGGCTACCACCTAAGGTTATTGATTGTTTCCTTGAACGGCATTTAGCTCCTTGAATACTAGGTGACAAGAGTATAAACTAAAAATCTGTAATCCACACCAGGCTACCACAAGGCCTTTAGGTATATTGCCTTTACGTGTGTTGCCTATTGGAACAATTTATCATTACCAAAGAAGCTAAGTCTCCCATCACTAAAATGGTGATGACAACATGCCCAATTTATATATATATCAAGTCATTCAGGAGTTACTACCCAAGGTTATTGTTGGTTGTTGAACGACATTCAACGAGTATGAACTAAAAATCTGTAATCTACACTACAAAGCCACAAGCCATTCCTTTGCCTATTGGAACAACTTACCACACGATTTGGTGGTCTCGTCCTCAGTCAAATGCTTAAAACAAACTAACAAACTGAACAAGTATGTAACGATGACCTTCAATTTGGGTATGCCCAGTATCACTATAATTTTGCAGTCAATTTTTGTGTTATGGTGCTATTATTGTGTTCATTGATCTCTTTCCTTTCTTATGTTTTAGTATACTAGGTTTTGCACGTGTTCACGCATGTATACTAAATTTTATTTTTCAATAATTTATTTACAATTTATCTTTAAGGCTTTTTTATGTGTACTAAATGTTTATTGTTGTGGTTCACTACAAAAGAATGCATCGTCACAATCCTCGGATGATGACAACAAACGCTACGATTAAATTGAATTAAATTATTGTTGGAAATGCTGGAAAATGAGAGCCATTCCCAAATACTTCTCATTTTTTACATCGCCATACTACTTACTAAATAGCGATGTGTTCTATTCCCTTTCTTATTTCAGGCTACAGGTACAAAATTTTAATTTATTTTGATGACTATTCTTGATAAGTTTACACGTATGGTTTTAACTTTTGTGTGTTTAGAATACACAAAAACATTTCAAAGATAACTGTCGTAATATACAGCAACGGGTAAATAAGATATATTTCGGTATCATCTAATATATATCACAAACCCTGAAAGGTATTGATTGAAACCAGAGGAGTGAAGAATTTTGATTCAGTGTTCGTTAATATTTCACCGTATCACGTGAATCTTTCCCTCGTAGCTAGCATATAAAAGTAACAATTCGACTGGTACATAAACAATGAACCATGGCTTTCTGCCATGATGCGCATAGCACATGACTACGCTTGTCCAATCAGACGACCGAACAGCCGTTTTTCTCGTTTCTAAATGGCTAAGTCATGGTGACGTCATGGTAGAGACGTCATAACTTTCGTAGATCTAAAAACCAACAGCTTCACCAACTTAACATTTACGCACAAGGCGGATGCATTTTTGTAGTACAAACAATCGTAGAGTTGGGTGCTGTTCCCGTCATACATCCGAATACTGTCGAACACTCCTATAAACTTTCCTGTAAGGTTTCATATACTACAGTGTCCCTGTACTGTTTACTCACAAGTTTTTTACAGTTTTTACTTTACAACACGACAGGTCAGATTGGTTCATTCTACTTGGCTAAACAACATCTCTGAAAAATCGTAAAAACCATATTCTTAATGTGCTTAGTACAGACCTACAGATTAAGTAATTAAGGGTTCGTGCGACTCGTTGAAAACCTAGAATATAAATGAAAATAAAAATGAACTACCAGTCCTGAAATCTTGAATCTGAAATTTTGTGGTGTATGTATCATTAATACGATGAATGGAAAGGACGACTTGACTTGAAGAAAGCTTACAAATAAGCGACAGTAAGCGAGTGTGAAGCCCATAATATGCACTACATTATTTTACAATTATTTTGAAAGTTGGGCTATGGTTTTAATTTTATTTACGTGTCTAATGGTTGAGTAGAGCAGTAAGGTTTCACGTGGACTAAACAGGACAGTACACTGCAGTATATGAAACCTTATAGGAAAGTTTATTTGCGTTTCTTCGCTGTTTTGACTTCAGATCAGTTAACCCTTACCTTAAACATCAAACGAATACGTTTTTGTTTTCGAATTTGTGATACTTTTGGCATACCAAGTTGGTCTTCTATACTCCCCAACCAATTTTGTGAGGAGCCCGGGTAGTGTGTGTTTGGGAGCAGAGGGAGGAGGGAGGTTACAGGAGGGAAAAGTAAAGATATTTTTCTGATTTTTTTAAAAACAGTTACGGACATAGCATAGTGTTTTGGGTTCGCTTTAGTAAATTCCACAAAGCAAACTCAAAATGTCTAGAATGGCAAACACAAATATACTTGACACCAAATATCACTTAACTATAATAAAAATCAAGACATGACACGAAATGGATTAATGTACTTGTTTAATTCGTGAATTTATTCCAACTTGGCTTATTTAGCCTTATGCTTTCAAATACGAATATTGGATATATACGAGCAAAAGATTATTGCATTACTTCAGGTGCCTGTAAAATAATGATAGAGAGCAGAAAGGAAAAGGGAGATCGTATTCATGGACTCTGACAAATAATAGATTGTAGCCTAGCTAATTCCTTCAAGAGTGCTAATATCTCGAATTACTGTCCTTCCGTATCCCAAGTTAAATATCAACTCAATTATTAAAACAATTAGTATCGCAACGATACAGATTATACTTAACGCTGATCCCAGCGGCTTGAGGCTGCGTTGCCTGGCAACCGGACTCACAGTCCCCCTGAATCGAAGGCCTCTCTCTCGGCTTGGCTCGCAACGGTGGCTCGGCTGGGCAAGGCTAGGCGGACGGACAAGACGACAATCTGAACTCTAAACCACGACTGACTCTGCCATGCTATTTTGCTGTGTTTTAAAGGCCAGGTTGCAATACTAAGAATTGGAGGTGTTGCAAGAGATATTTATTACTTTAGTGTGTCTTGAGTTAGGTTAGCTTGAAATGCATTTCTATGAACGCTGGCCTAGCTTGAAACTAGCGCTCCTTGCTTTACTGAGAATTGTCCAAGATGTCCGCCTGCTCTACCAAGAAAACCGGATGTAACCTGTTGCGTAAGATTTACTTAGGACAGTTTGGGTGGTCGGCCTGGCAAAAATACAGTTGCAAGTTTCAACTTGTCTAAAATATTGTGGCTCTCCTTTCTCAATCCCTTTGGTCTTTTAAGGCTCTATTTATGAAAATAAAATAGGTTGGCTTGTAATATTGTTTTAGCAATAATAAATATTCGTAGGTCATGCGCTTTTCGTTTTGATTACAATATTAAGTTATTCACGATATTATGCTTGAATTATTATTCAAGTACTGATTATTCCTAATTAAATATTAATTAATGTAATTTACATAATTGCATCTAATTAATCCCATAACAATCCTTGACAAAACAATAAGTTTGTTGTCTCTTAATGAGACTACAGCTTATGCTCAGAATAATCAGTGTACTTCAATCATTACTAAATGGCCTGTCAACATAACTGATTTACCCTCCAATACGACATAACGATTATTCTCTCCGAGTCTCCCTCGAAGTCGGATGTAGGAAAAACCCTCCTAGTTTGGCCATACGTTTGAGGGAAAACCTGTCATCAATGGCATATCAGCTTGGAACCAGTCATGCTGAAATTTTGAACGCATGTTTAGGAGGAAAAAAAAAATTTTCTAACTGTAATTGAGCCACTATCTATACAGATATTTCGACCGGGTGTTGATAATAGAGCTCTGTTTTTATAGAAATCAGCTTGTGAAAGATTGTGGAAAGAAAAGTTTATGTTTAGGCAGAAAATTTTTTTCCCAATTAGGTTTTCTCTTGCTTCTCTCCGTTTTTCGTCCACCATAATTGTCCCTTTCTGGTTTTTTTTGTTTTTGTTTTTTTTGTTACATCTCGTTCTTCTATGGGACATCTGGCTTTATCAAGATATATAATCTTATTCAGGACATCTCGTCTGTTTCAGGACATCTGGGTTTATCAGGATATATCATCTTATTCAGGACATCTCGTCTTTTCCAGGACATCCATCTTTTCAGGGCATCTTTCTTCTCCATCAATCGTCTATCCTTGACAAGGAAATTTCTCCCGTGCATCTATTAACAGAGTGAACTCGGAAACAATATTATTTCAATACTTCCCTAGTTTTCCTTCGGTGCTCCGGCTCTATCTTTTGTTATTCATTTCTGTCTGTCCGTCATCTGCCTCCTGAATGTCGTCTATGTCATCTTTCCATTTGTCATCCATCCTTGACAAGGCAATTTCTCTCGCATATCTGTTAACAGAATGATCTCAGAAACAATATTATTTCAGTACTTCCCTAGTTTTCCTTCGGTGTTCCGGCTCTTCCTATTGTTATTCGTTTCTGTCTGTCCGTCATCTGCTTCCTAGATGTCATCTGTGTCATCTTTTCATTGTTTCGTCCATCCTTGACAAGGGTAATGGTACCCCTGACGTATAAAGTTTAAAAAAAAATATATATATATATATAAAATCCTTCTATTTGATGCGATTTCAATGATAGTATGTACCGTCCAATATGTAATACTGTCTTGATTAATGCGAAATTACTAGTAATGTATTTTTTTATTGAATCCGGGATATAATGATGTCCCAATTAATCGAAAAATTACTAGTAATGTATGGTTCTTGTGTCCGGGATAAGATACTTTCCCATAAATGCCAAATTACCGGTAATGCATATTTCTAGTGTCCAGAGTGTGGTATTTCCTTAATTAATGCAAAATTACTAGTACTACATATTTTCTTGAGTCCGGGATATGCTACTGTCCCGATTAAAATTTACTAGTAATGTATATTTCTTGTATCCGGGATAAGATACTTTCCCACTTAGTTCATATTTATTTTGCAACGTACTTTTACTTGAGTCCGGGATATGATACTTTCCCCATTAATGCTAAATTACTGGTAATGCATACTTCGTGTGTCCGGGATATGATACTTTCCCAATTAATTCGAACTCTTTATCATAGTTATTTCTTAATCTTTCTGCGGGCCCGTGTATTCATATAGAGATCTCAATCAACATATCATAGTGCACTATCTATAATCAATTTAGGACTCGATTTTCCTTATTTTTCGGAAAACGAGGGTCGAATTAACGACTTCCTTCAAACCACTACCAGCTGGCTTTATGTGGCTCGGTTTCTTTCCTTTCCATCTTATTTTTTCGTACTTCTAGACCCAGTTTTCCATTTATTTCGGTCCTGCATCCATCTCTCTTATTTTCTAACTCGCATCTGGCATGAATAGAATAAAATATAGATTGTATTATTATTTGTGTATTAATTTTCCAATTATCGTGTCGCATGTCCATTATTCCTTATTTTCCGACAATAACCATGTAGCTGTAACGTAAGGCATTGTATTAACACATTTTTGTATTTTATTTTTTTCGTATTTCCATTCATTTACTTTTCCTGGCTTAAAACTGGTC
>JAHWFP010194110.1:0-12016 GCA_023313725.1 Lithobius niger
AACTGGGGAGGGGCAGGCTTCCCACATCGGATGCCTTCATTTTGTCCCTAATAAGACATGGCCATGTCCCTCCTTTCGTTTTTTTCCCCGTCGTACTCTCTCTCTCTCTCTCTCTCCGTCCACCACTTTGGCTCCGCAACCTCACTAAGGTTGACCCACTGTACCAATCAGTTGTACAGCTGCTGAAAAAAGTGCCGTGCACCCTTCACCGGCAGGGACCCCTGGGTTTGTATCATCTTGAAGAAAAACGGGGCACATGTCTTGTCTTCACCTTAAGGCGCTCAATGCTTTCCTTCTGAGAGAATATTTCCCAATGGAAATTAGTCCACCGGCCAAGGAGTCCTTCGACAAGGGGAGTTAAATCTCCGTGGATTTAGAAGATGACTGATTGCTCCGCGGCGTCTGTCTGCAAAATCTGCTTGAAATCTTCAGTTCTGCCTGTACCTCTTGCGACACTGGTCTTAGGAGACAGTGCACAAAATCATGGTTCCTCCCGGCACAAATCTTTGTTTTTGGGGGGACTTGTGTAACTTAATGATAAGCACATTGCTGGAGAGGATTGTCGACTTCTGCCAGGATTGTAGGAAATGTGATAGGTCAAATACAGCAGTAGCATATGCAGCTCCCGCACCGTAATCGAGGTGGTGTCCCTTTTCTTCGACCTGTGCCTAACGTTTCATGTGTTGCTGCTACCTAAATACATTGCGCGGAAATTTAATGCACTAGCCTACGAGCTCTCGCGTACGGTTAAAGTTCCTACGACGGAGTGGTGGTGGTTTTCCTAGGCCTGCCGGACAATCTTCTAAAGTGGGGAATACCCTGGGTAGCCCTGTTAGCCACCCGTTCCAAGAAGGTCCATTAAAACATGTGGCGAATCGGGCCACCTAGGGTCTCTCTGTTCTCGGATCCCCAAACGTTGGCAACGGACAGCCTCAGCATATCGTGGGAAGGGATGTTTGCGTACGCCTTCCACCCATTTTCCTTCCCGTGAATGATTCTGAACAAAAGCCAGTTGTGCCGTGACTCCATCGTCATAGGTTCCCTGACGGCCCCCGGTTATGTGAATCTACTGGACCCGAAAAAGAAGACCCAATCACGCTCAACACAAAACTGATCTTCTCACTCAACAGAGGCCCGGACACTTCATAAGTGTACGAGGCAAATTGGCGATGTTGGTTTGCGTGAGGTGATGATAACAAGGTGGATCTCTGGGATCCTTCAGTAACGTCCCTGGCTAACCTCCTAGAACATCTTTTTCAGCCAGTTTTACTGCTCTTAAGGGTTATCAACAGTAACAAACTCCGTCCTCGCATTTGTTGTGGACCGAGCTTGTACACATCATTGTGATAACAAGATTGGTTCAGGTTTTGCAGGAGTTGCCGGCCTCGAGTCTTATTGTCTTTTTCTTGTGTGGAACCTACCATTGGTCTTTACAAGTCTATCTACAGCGCCATGTACCTACATACTGGGCTTCACTTTTGCACCTGTTTCCTGAAAATGTCTGGGAACGTTCTTAAATTCAAATTAATCATGAAAAGGTCAAGGAAAAATAATAAATTAGTAAAAACCTGAACAAGTTATTTGGACAAATTTTTGAATTATTACGCGCTGGTTTGGACATAGGGTGTAAAATGAAAAAGGATTAGCCTGTAACTTCAGGTAAGTATTTTAGGATAAGTAAAAACTAATTTTAACTTTTAAATTCCAATTTTGCATCTTATGTGTTTTAATAATATGCATTAAAGAAGTGAATAAGTAATACGTCAAGTGAGGTTTAAACAACACGCACGGATAAGTTGTGAGGCTTGTCATCAAAAAGTGTGTGTGAATTTCGTTGCATGCTTGTGAGAGCTGGAGAGAGGAGTGAATTAATTAGCTTTAAACCACAATGTGGGAAATTTAATTCTAAGTAAAAACCCTAATCAAATCATCGAGTTAATACGATCTCATCTGTTAAAATGCATCGACTATAAGTGAGCTTGTAAAATTATTGCGACTATCCACATAATTTCATCACGTTTTCTGCAAAATATCTTGTATGTCAAGTTTTGTAAATTTTACCCATTTTCTTAAGTTTATTTTGATGTGCTCACCTGGTACGTCGCACTCAGTATTGTCAAATTGTAGGCTGGTTTAAAACCCCCAGGTAGTATTTTGTTAAATTTTTTGTAGCGTTTAGAATTCGTGCTGTGCCAATACCTACTTCCCACGGTCATTTCAGCTTTTATTGCCGCGTATATGCCATTACTGAACGTAGCATTCAAAAATTCTTACTTTTTGTGCGAGTTCTGTAAAAGTCGCCAAACTTGATTTGAACCTGACATCATAAATGGGTTGCTGCCAAAGGTTTGCTCGCTCTTTTCCATTGAATTGATGGCCTTTTTTTCTGTTCGTGTGAACAATTTGATATTTCAGCGTCGGTTCTAAAGCAGCTTCCTTCAGTCAAGCAAAAATGGAAGCACAGCGTACCTGCTATACTGGCTGTCCTAGGCGGAAGTTAAATTGTTAAAGAGTTAAATTAAAACCAACATAGCAGTTTTATAGGGAAAAAATTCGTTTGCTTTCTGACGAATACGTTGCCAATTAGCAACTTAAAAAACAGTAAATGCCATGAAGAGACGGGCATTGTCATGGCAGCTCATTCTGTAATCCCATTTAATAAACTTACAATTGTTAATGCCGCCAATTCTTAGGAAAGCCTAAACTCCTCATCACGTCTGGTTATTACTTTTAGTAGTTCTAAAGTAATAATTCAAATTTCTTCTTAATTTGATACATCTTTAATTGAGCTGTTTTTCAAAGTTAGCAGTTAGTGGCATCGTAATCAGCACTTCAGTAGCTAAAAAATAGCTCCCCTAGTTCACTATCTACTATTTTTAGTTAGATTTCCGAGTACCACCGGCTGAGCGGAAAGCGGCATTCTCCGGCCACCTAAATATTCCTGGGGAGGAAAAAAATGTGTGACACTGTAGTCTGAAAAATTGTTATCTCCAAAGCTACTTTTAGTTGCTTCAAACATTAAGTATTAGTGTGCCTCTAAAAATGCCTTATTAGTCTGCTGCAACCAGTACTCAAAGCCAGCTTCAACAAGCAGGGTCAATCATTCACCTGGTAGGGCTGAAGCAACAGCTGCTCCTTGGCCAAATTATCAGCTTGTGGTACTCGGAGGGTTAAGGTTCTTTAAGTTAATCTTGTCAGTACACATCACCGACATTGAAATTTCACCCCGTGAAGTACAATGGAAGTTTCTCGTTGGCCGTATTTTCATTGTAACAAAGCGATGAGCTTCAGTTTGAAGTATTTTATTTTGACAGAAAGTTTACGGAAACCGTCCAGCAGGCTCACATCAACACGAAGGGCAGCGAATTTCTGATAGTGGCACCATAGTCTATACGACACAGTCCCCGGTCTACTATCTTCTTCGGGCCACAGGTTCAAAATGCACTTTATTTGTCACTGCTTGGTGCGAGATTTGAATTTTCGCACTCCTCCGTCATTGGTTGTCGCAGTCACTGACGTCTCCCTCTGCTTGGAGGAGGGTTTTTCAGCGAGCTGTGAGGTCAGCGACCAGATCCTGTGTGGTGAACTTTTAATAAGATGCCTTGGTGTGCAGGCTCTTGGATGTTCATAAGTGGCACATTTTTATCTCTTAATCATACATACTAAATTTACCGAAGTGTCCGATATCCAGAATGTAAAATGTCCGATGAAAAGGGTTTTTAGGTGAAAGTGTACAACAAATCACGTGATTTGTCGGGATTTTTGCTGATGAGTGATATTGTCGCTTTTCCTAGATACCGGGACACGGTTGATTTTGCATGTATGCTCGTAATGTTAAATGGCAAGGCGATCTAAGGCTCTCAAAAGTGCGCCATTGTGCTTTTTGGATTTTTGAAGCATTTGCGTTCTTTCCCTTGCCATGGAGTGCTTGGTGACAAGTGAAAAGTGCGTTGTGTCGAACTCGTGGCCTGAAGAAGCTTGTTGACCGTGGTCTCTGTCATACAGACCACAGTAATGCAACACTATTGAAAATTCGCCGTTGTTCAACCATTTAGACGTATTGTACTTTTTGGTTTGTGCGTTTATTTCTCATTTGATACAGCATGTGTGCAGAATTAGTATGGGCTTTCTCAATGGGTTTCCGGTTAAATCTTACTACCATACTCTGTGAGAGATTACTTTGTCAAGCTGTCCGAAGAAGTTGAGTTTTGCCAGTGGGTTTGGAATTGCATTTATACCATTCAGCAAATCAGTGAGGTATTGCCACCAAGTTTGGAGCTAAATGAATCGTGCGGTAGAGTGTGTCATCAATGGATTTAGTACTGAATCAAAGCCTTTATTGTGAGTGGACGTACAATGTTGGAGCCAATTCATTATTTTCGGAAATAGTTGGCTAGACCACCGTAGTTGGTTTGGAATTCAATCAGAACAATCCAGAATAATTACGGTTTGCCAATTATGGAATTCGATCATCAGAAACGATCCAGAATAATTTGGTTTGGCTGTTGATTTGGAATTTAATCAGAACCATCCAGAATAATTCGGGTTTTGCCAATTGGTTTGGCCTGCAATCGGAACCATCCAGAATAATTCGGGTTTGGCCAATTGGTTTGTAATTCAACCAAAACCATCAGTTATGGTTTTGCTAATTGGTTTGGAATTCAATCGAATCCATCCACAATAATTAGGGTTTTGCCAACATGTTTGGAATTCAGTCAAAACCATCCATAAGAATTTTGTTTATGCTAATGGTTTAGAATTCAGTAAAAATCGTCCACAGTACGCCAGTTAGAATTTAATCAAAACCGTCCAAAATAATTAGTTTTGCCAGTAGGTGTGGAGTTTAATCAGAACCATCCAGAATAATCCAGGTGTTGGCAATAGGTTTAGAATTCAACTATAACCATTGTGAATAATTAGGCTTTGGCCAGCTTGTTTGGAAATCGGTCAAACCATTGTGAATAATAAGTATTTGCCAATAGTTTTGGAATTTAACTAAACCCATCAAAATAGTCCAGAATAATTAAGTTTTGTTAATTGGTATGGAAATAATGAGCAAGTGGCAAAACATCAAACGATATTTGATGGGTTTCATGTACCCATCAAAAATTGTTTGATATTTTGTCAATTGCTCAAAACCATCTAGAATAATTGTGGGTTTTGCGTGTTGGTTTGGAATTTACTTGAATCGATACATCCACAATCATTACGGTTTTAAAACCATTTCAAATTTCTATCAGAACCATCTAAAATAAGGTCTCAATTTGTTTAGAAATTGATGAAATCCATCCAGTATAATTAGGGTTTGTGTAGGTTTGGAATTCAATCAACACTATCCAGAATAATTAGGGTTTTGCCAGATATGGAATTTAATCAAATCATCTAGTATAGGGTTTGCCAGTTAGAGAATTCAATAAAAAAACATACATAATAATTAGGGTTGTGCCAATTGGTTTGGAATTTGGTCAAATCATCCAGTATAATTAGGGTTTGCCAACAGGGTTGGAATTCAATGGAATAATATGGACACCATTCTGCAAAAATGTGTCAAGCCACATAAATATATTGTTGAGATAACGAGCGTTAATGATCTTTATTCATTAAAAAATACAGAGTTGTAGTAGCATTACTATTCTTCTATATAAAAGCAAACAGTAATGCTAGTACAACACTGTATTTTTTAATGAATAAGAACATTAACACTCGTTATCTCAAAAATGTGTTTGTGGCTTGACACAGTTTTGTAGAACGGTGTCCAGTTACGGTTTTGAAAATTGGTTTAAAATGCAATTAAAAACATCTGAATTAACTAGGGTTTTGCCCCTATTGGTTTGGAATTCAATCAACCCCATCCAGAATAATTAGGGTTTTGCCTGTTGATTTTGGATACACTCATATCTCTCCAGAATAATTAGGGTTTGCTAATAGGTTTAAAGCCCAGTTAACACCATCTAAAATAGATGTTTGGAAGTTGATCAAAATCATCCAGAATAATTAGGGTTTATATAGAAAGCCTCCCTTGGTTCGTAATTGAATCAAAGCTCCCTAGAGTAATTGTGTGGTTTGGTCAGTTGGTTTGGAATTGGATGAAAACCATGTAGAATTGCTAGGGTTTTTCCAGTTTAAGCCCATCCCTTGTGGTTTTTGCTAATAGGTTTGGACTTAAAATTTAAACCATCCCGAATCATTAAGAGTTTTGCCTATTAGTTGAGAATTGGATCAAATCCATTATCAGTCTGTTTAGAATTGAATCGGAACAGTCAAAAATCGTTAAGTTTTGTATTTGATTAAGAGTGGATTCAAAACCATCCATAATAATTAGGGGTGGTTGCGGCACTATACCGATGAATTGCTATTTATGAATTTGGTATTAAATCGGGCATGAAAACCTTCCTCGTTTCAGGTGGTTTCCTCGTTTTTTAGCTATTCAATCCACCTAAAAATGCATTAAAGACCCAATGACGATTTGAGTCTGTGGACAAATGAGATCGTCATTCATCCTTATCATTTAATCATCAACGTGGATTTCTCCCTTACTTTCCTTCTGCCTAATTTCTCTTCCACCTCTCTACCAACATGCCAGAAATACTCAAATCATCCCTCGAGATGGCAGCACTAAGACATTTTTAGGATTGTTTTAACGTCTCAAATGTGCGCTTATTGTCTTTCCTCCTTCCCAAAACCTATCATCCTTCATGTCACCATAATATTTTGTAATTACATTTTGGCGTGTGTTCAAAAATTTTAAAGCTATATTTGGAGAAAAAAAGTTGCAACAACAGTTGACCGTACCTTTAGTATGTTCATTCATTGAATAAATTTCTAAATGATAATGTTAAGGAATTTTTACCCATTATCTCATGTTAACTACAGAAATAATATCTTTTCCCTGATAAACCTGTTGCCGGCGAGTCGTAGCGCTTTGTTGGTTTTCAGCTCAAGCTTTGTTATTGACAACTCGTTTCGAATTAGAATTATCACTTTTAGGGTTTATTATCAAAAGCAATTCTTAGTGTCAGGTCTGGGTCTTCTGACATGCTCACTGAATTACTGATGCAAGATAACAGGAGTGGAAGTCAGCACATGCATCATCTGAGATCACCAGTACCGAATCGTTGCCTAATGTAATGGAGGTGGTAAGGACAATTAGTGGACAGTCTTCCCTTCGACGCGTTGTAGTTCGACCCTGCCTTGACTTGGATTACTATTTGCCATGTTGTTATCACACAGTACTGTGCAGTTGCACTACCGTTCTAAACAGTGTTGCCGTTTAAGCACGTTTACGTGGCTGTAGAAAAAAATATTTTAACATACCGGTAGTAAGAAAAATATCATTCCTATAGCCGTCTACAGATTTATATCGTATTAGCCATTCACGAACGAGAACAGCGGCTGTTTGACCGGCTGAGTGGACTAGCTTGACACATCGCTTCACAGCAGAGAACCAGGCATGGCACTTGGTGTAAAGGAACCTGGAGATTGGTAGAAGTGCCCAGAGGGAAAAAATCCGTGGTGAAAATGGACAATGTTTCTTAAGGCTTAACCCTTTCTTTCACGTATACGTTTTTATACGCTTCTCAACAAGTTTGCATCACAAACACACGGATTTTTACACGTCTCATGATCTTGCTCTTCAAATTACTGAAACATATTTACTAAGCAGTAGTTAGGTTTGAGGTCGTGGTCTTAACCTGGTCATTTTGGTATTGAAAAGAACTTGGTGTGGTGCATTATAGTTCAAAAGTTATACAGCATAATGTCTAATGCGATGCATGATTTAACTTACACGCAGCACAAAAAAAATGTACACTGACGAAATGGATTTGAAAGTTCTCGTAAATGTAGGCAAAGTAAAGGGTTAAACAACAAAGGAAAGTTTGTTGCATAAGCGTAAATGGGTTCCCTGCAGACACACTTTCATTATATCGGTTAATTGCGTTGCGTGTATCTCATTTTTGACATAACTGCAAGGCATGCATAATAAAAAGGATCGTGCCACTGATGATACAGAAATCTGGCACTCTGCAACAGAAATTCTGAATGTGCTGTATCTGTGATCCCCACTTTTTTGTAGGAATCTTGGACATGTATTGTTTCAACACCGTGCGTATCATTGGTTCTAACGACAATGGTTTGCTTATAAACGCTGTCGTTAACGGTAAAAAAAAAAACACGCCGTTGCAGTAATTGTGTCGTTAGTGTTGGGCCCGTGTGCATGTTTTCATGCACTGTGACTAAATTGCCGAATCCACGTCAGGTGTTCTTTCAGTCCTGTTTCTACGATTTATAAGTGGATGGCCTGGTTGTCTGCATCCGGTAGTTTTAGTAATCCAGGTTCTTCATAGTCTTTTACTTTTTTGTAATGAATCCGTCATCACCCCTACACACTGAAAGTTGTTATCCATCCTTGATGTAAATATTAGACACTTTTAGGGTTGCAGTTCAATGTCAGATTTCCCTGCCTCTGACATTTTCGTAGCTCGTCCCAATTTTCCATAATCCTACGGCATTTTCCTTGTAAGAGTGCCAATTTCAGTTAGCTTGGCCGAATTCAGATCGCTGTAGCGCCTTGCTGATGTTTCCTTGTGTGGTCGCCATCTTAATGCCGTCAAAACTACAGTAATTTACCCTTATCTTGAAACCATACAAAACCCACTGGTTGGTTTTGTCCGTGTTGCTGGCTTCCTTTTGTTAGTAAGGATAATCTGTGTCATTACTGTTTTTTTGCCATCCGTTTGCCATGCTTATCCACCACTACGTCTCCTGCCATGTAGTGTGGTCAGGATTTCTGGCGTGGTGCATTCCATTCAAACTTCTCATCTCGCTCACAGCTTCGATCCATGAGGGTTTCTTTTCAGACACCACTTAGGGTAGTTACTAGTTGGTTGCTGCTGATGAATAAAATTTACACTTACACATTCACTTCCACTTTCTGAACTTTTTTTTTACAAGGAGTAGATAAACAGCTACCATTTGCATCTTGCATGGCACTAAGAAAGGTTGTGGGGGGGGGGGGGGGGCCGCAAGTCTAGTTGTTGCTGCAAGTGAGAGCTTGTGCATCGAAGGTGGAATTCTTGTGATAGGCATTTGCATTTGTGCGTGTAACATGTTTGCGTCCGTCTTAACTTTTATAACAATCATTCATTTGACTTTTACAAGCACACTTACTGTAAATCGCGTATTAAACGCCTATGGGATGTAATAATTAATTCGGTAAAAAAAAGGGAATGGGCCGTAACAAAGTTACAATTCATTTTTTGAGTCTTACACTTCTGTCCAGAGAGGGTGTATAGGCCTAACTCCATTGCGGAAAAGCCAAGAGTTTATGCGATCATTCACGTAGACAATCTGGGTTAGTCGAACATTAACCCAATGCCTTTATTCTCATTTATTAATAAAGTTAGTTTATTTAATTTGCTTTATGTACGAAGCTTTCTTAAATTTGCTGCAGAAAAACCACGAGTTAAGAGCATAAAAACGTTTGATTTTCGTAACTGTATTGAGTTTCGAGTCAAATGGTAGAAAAAATTATTTAAAGAGAGGGGAGGAGGCTGTAAATAGGTTATTTTACAATATCTGACCTTAATGCTATTTTAAAGGTTTAATATGCTAAAATGCATGCAGCAATGTAACAAAATTCATGGAAATGTCTAAAGTTGTAAGTTTCTATTTGAATTCCTGCCAATAAAATAATCGTAAGTCACATAATTTTCGCAACTGAAGTAACATTTCTCTTCATACTATGGTTTTATGTGTATCTTCCTGTGATGATGTTCAGGATTGGTTTGAGACATTTCCCACACGATCATGCCGCAAATTGTCAGCACGAAGTTTATTCGTTGATCCTCAATTGCGCGCTCTGGTTTAGAAAGTAGTTTAAACTGTGAATTATGCAGAAATTTGTAAAAGGGGCGATCTAATGCCAACTGAATTTAAGAAAGTCTTCGACTTCAAGCTAGACTGAACCCAGATCACGTACATAAATGATAGCATTATTGCCAATTTTCCGTAATGGAAACGTCAGCAGTTGATTTCTCAATAGAATTTTTAGTTAATTTTGCTGCAGAAAAAACCCATGATTAAGGGGATAAAACATTGATTTTCTTACATCTGAAGCTTTGTCAATTTCTGTGATTGTTGGGGAGGGGGGTAATAACACTGCTACTCGTTTTCTGACCTTAAGTGCAGTTTTTATTTTTTTTTTGTGGGGGCGGGGACTTTGCCAAGGTGGTTAATAGAAGATTTATGGTATTACGTGAAAAGTAGTTTTACTGTTAAATTTTCATGGATCTAGTGATGTATATCTCGAAACGGTTGTCGTAATTGCATCCTCACCACGTCACATAGACACAGTTGAAGGATGTGGATCGCTGGAGCCATGAAAGTTTATGGGTAAAACGACCTTTTACGTATTGTAACCGTGTGAAAAATGTCTCGAACTAATCATTCTTCCCACTAATCGGAAAAAAAATGGAAACTACTATAAACGTTGTCTATTGGCAGAAAATTGAAACTTGTTTTAAAAAGTTTGGCCCACGTGTTTATTACCGGTATTAAAATTCTTCTAGCCTTTTTTTTTTTTTTTTTTTTTACACAGGATTAAAGGGGGAAAAGGTCAAGATTACAAAATCCAAAACTTTTTTTTTTTCCTTTTCCCTCTTTTTTTCGAAATATAGCATAATGGCTGCGATTACATTGAGAGTCAATCGATTCACATTCCAAAGCAGACGACATCATTTACGCACCTCTCAAAACAGCGAAAACCAGTTTACAATTTTCACAATTTTTCGACAGCTTTGACAAAATTCTAAAAAATATATCTCCTGCTGTCTTCTTCAGGTGACAAAGAAATAAAAATACTAGTTACATCACACTGTACTGTCCGACGCTGATTTGAACGAAGCACCTGTGTATGTAACTAGTATTTTTATTTCTTTGTCACCTGAAGAAGACAGCAGGAGATATATTTTTTATAATTTTGTCAAAGCTGTCAAAAATTTGTGAAAATTGTAAACTGGTTTTCGCTGTTTTGAGAGGTGGATAAATGATGTCGCCCTCTTTTTTCTACTAAAAGAAATAACAATTTTCAACACTACTTAAAATAAGTACATTTTTTTTAGCAAGTTCAAAATTTCTAAAGTAGTTGTGCTGTGTATTACAACTTCAATTTATTTTAAAATACAATGTGACTGGTAGTCTAGTAATTAAGTTAAAAGTTAACAATAAATAAATAAAATGCTTACAAAATACTTACATCTATACTTACAGAATGCTTACGTGACTGTTGGTCTAAATCCAAGATTTAAAAAGTAGAGTAAGAGCATGTCCTCTACATTATGTACATAATTTTAATACATTTTACGGTAGATTTCACTATCCAAAATTACGGTACAGTGGTACTGGTTAAAAAAATAGCAAAGCAGTTAGACTTTAGCACTTTTTCCGCTTGTAGCCCATTTCTTATTAGTGGTAATGCTGTTGCGTTTTGGCTGTAGTATTTTGAAATGCAAGAAAACGTCGGGAGCCAGTGATGCCAAGCACAAGTTAGCAATTAAAAAATTTGGTACTAAAATATGGGATGTGAAAATCCATAGATACTCCTAAACGTTAAGTATCTGTGCGTTACCTTATTCGAGTAATGTGATTATTTTCTTCAGAAATGCATGTGTAACCTACAAAGACTATAGCCTGAACAAAGCCTCCCCAAAGCCATCCCCTAACATTTCACTCAGAGAGAGACGACTGGAAGACAACGGTTTCTAATAAATGCTGCTGGGAGTGTTTATTGGAATAAGGTACCTTGAATGAATTCTTCATCTCTTCATAGTACGGCCAGACTGGTAACCACTGACAAATTAAACTTAGGCACATAGACTATATTGCACAACTCAAATCGACAATGCCGCATCTTGGAACGTGTCTACCAAACTTCGAAACAGAACAGCTAGCTAGCTATGTCGGTTTTAACGTCCATTCTGGTAATCCCTTCGTAATTCCAAATGTGTTAAATGTAAAT
>JAHWFP010194111.1:0-10370 GCA_023313725.1 Lithobius niger
ATCCAAAAATCCGCGCGGAGTGGCCAACCAGAATCTAAAATAGTATAGGAAAGTTGGACTTAGAAAATGTTGGGTTATCAGTTTTTTTGGACCACCTTTTATAGTCGCAGCGAGCGCAGTAGTACGAGCGAGGCAGGGGCATTAGATTATTTTCCATTATACGAATTTCGTGTTTGACGATTTTCCGTTATACTGGTATACTGTACACATTCTTCCAACTATGCAATTTTCTAGTTACACGATTACCCCACGCCCCTTACACACGGCATTCGTTGGCTGAGCCACAATGTCTGAGAAGTGTCTTCGAAGAAAGATACAGGGACATTTTTTTTTTTGGGGGGGGAGGGGTTACTCTGAAAACAGATGTGTCACACACCCCCCCCCCCCCCCCCCAACCCGTGTTTGGCCAGTTGGCAAATCAGTCGGAAAAATTACATAATTTTTTGACCAGATGGAAAATCATGTCGGTAAATTTCTGGTTTACACCCCTCCAACTTTTATCCTTCCTGACGTCTCTGGAAAGACACACTGCTCACATAGTCTTGTTGGCTGTTACATTCCTCTGTGACTGTGTGGAAAACTGACAGGGTATCGGAAAGCAAAACTAATAAAAGTCCATATGCCGGTCAGTATGTTTATGCTGTTACTGGTTTAGTTAGTAGCAGCATAAAACTTAAAACAATGCCTACTGAGGTGTAAGTTTATTGCTTTCTGTTTTGGGCTAACAGATTTAGATTGTTGATTTTTTTACAGAGATATGAAGTTCCACTTCACTGTCCAGATTTAACTTACTATTAAACTGATAATTTTGTGTTTTCATTACAGATTCGGTACAGTAGTAGCAGTTACTGTGATGGCAAAGAAATTGGAAATGCAGAAACCAGATCTGTTGAAAGAAATAGAAGACAATCCAGACGTCATTCTAGTTTGCGGGAAAAACAAAGCACCGATTCCTGCCAGCAAGTTGCTTTTATCCAATTCTAGTGAATATTTTCAGGCAATGTTTTCCTCGGGTTGGGAGGAGAGTACAAACAGAGAAGTTCAGCTTCCAACGATAGAAGCAGAAGAAATGGAAGTGATTCTAGAGTATTTGTACACCGGAAAGTTTGTCGAAGACTTTGAAAACCGATGTTTGTTAAAGCGATTACTTTCTGCTTCACATTTTTTGCTACTACGTGCCATGTTTGAGTGGTGTTACAAAAAATTAGCCATAGGGTTGAGGCCCGACTGTTTTCTAGAAATCTACAATTTAGCAGAATTTTACGATGACGAAGGAATGATGATTTTTGTTGGAAGTGTCTTAGCCCTACATTTTGCTCAGGTACGTAAGAGTGAAGACTTTCTCAAGATGAGTGAACGTCAAATGATGAATGTGGTGCAGCTTCTTTCCTCATCAAGCCATGGAGTGGATATTGTGGAAGACTTCAACCGATGGACTGAAATAGATATTGAAAATAGGGAGGAAACCTTGCTGAAAATCTTCAGGACTTTTGACCTTTCTACTGATTTACTGCTGGAACTATTGCAAGAAATGCACGTGAAAAACTGTCGCCTCCATAAACTGCTGAAAGATGAAGCTAGATTACGAATGTCTACATCATTGAAGATAGTTTGGGGTTGTAGTGAGGGGAAACAAGTGTTCAAAGTGTATGATGTTATGCGTAACGAGTGGTGTGCAACCAAAGTGTTACCATTTCATATAGGCTATTACATGTCAGGAGCATGGTTTGATGGGTATGTTTACATCTTTGGTGGCAATCACGATCAGTCTTCAAAAATTGTTCAGTTCTGCCCCATAACTAACAAAGTTGAATCTTTTCGGAGCCTAAAAATTCCTGTTTTCAATCCTAGTGTTGTAGCAAGTAACCATTCTATTTATGTTGTGGATGGAATTGCCTTAACAAATACAACGAACGTGGTACAAAGCTACAATCCATTAATTGACGGCTGTGAAAATCTAGCAAAGACACAAAAAATTCACACTGCTCCAAAGGTGTTTTGTTTTTCAGGATACTTGTACGTGCTTGGTTCATTTGAAAATGAGAACAGTCTTGAGCGTTTCGACCACAAAAGCAATACTTGGACGATATTGACATATGTACCAGGAAGAATTCAGTGGTGTGAAGCAGGCATCTGTGGGGAAAAATTATACGTTGTTCCTATACATAATCAAAATCATTTGAATGTATATGATTTTTCTTCCAGTATTTGGGATATCACTCATTTTGACCATGGACCGAATGCTGTGCATTGTTTAAAAGCAGCTGTAGTCAAAGAGAACTTAGTTCTAGTTGCACTTGATTTTCATGGAGCATTGCACTTACGTGATGTTAAATTAGGCTTGTGGATTCGTCGGTTAGAGTCAAATATTGATTTATTGACTTACAAAAATGGTCTATTAGTGTAGAAATATGTAAAGCAGTTTACAACAGCGTTCCATGTTCAAAGAAGAGAACAAGACTGGTGGATTTTACTGGTGCTTTGATGCTTCGTCATATTCAGTAATGAAAGCAAAAGTACTGTACACTGCCACTGTATAACATACAGCAAAGGGGCCAAATAATATTCTATTGGGTCTAGTAGTGTTGGGTGGTATATGGGTGCTCACGGTGTACCAGGATACCAAATGCCGTGCATTGTTAAAATACCGGTATTGTTTTAATATGAAAAAAGATGCTAAATTATAACAATACCTCATTTTAGTCCTTGTGTTGTACAGCTCAAAGCAGTGCAACAAACAGTTAAAGATCAACAATGGTAAAATTGGAATTCTAAACAACCACAAAAGGAGCCAAATACGTGGTGAAACATGCAGTGAGCTTAAATAGGAGGGAAAAGAAATCAATAATCTTTTCCATTAAAACTATATCCACAAATACATTTATCAATAAAATTTGTTGTTATTATTTAAAAATCGGGTGTTGGCACCACAGCAATATAAAACCAGATACTGCCTCATTCATAAGTACCAGAGAAAACCGAGTACTGGGGTACTGAGCTTGATGGCAACACTGGCTGAAAAATGTACGGTACCGCCCAACACTAGGGTCTAGTACGTTTTCCCAACACTTAATTTTTTCGATGGTACGTTTGTCCGACTACACTTCCCAACAGGAACTCTTCTGACAGATACTTTTTTCCGACAAGATGTTTACCCAACAGGTACTATTTCCCGACTACTTTTTTCCGATAGGCCCTTTTTCGCGACATGTGCTTTATAAACAAAAAAAAAACAAACCATAAATAGATAAATAAAAAATTCTTATCATAGTTCATTTAAAAAATGCAGATGGAAAATTTCGTTAAAAACTGGAACTTTATGACTGCAGTAATGCCTAAATTAAGAGCTCATTTTAAAATAATTTGTATAAAATGAAGGTGTGAGGGGGGGAGGGGGAGACAGAAGTGTAAAATAATGGGTTCAGTACTTTAGTAACAATTTGTGGGCTTGGTGACTAGGAGGCCAAATACGCAAAACAATATTTGCTTAGGTATGTCGTGATGAGAATATCATAAATGAAACAAATGGTGCAGTTGGCTCAACTACCATTCTCTCTTATTTTTATGCATTTTAAGGGGTGAGGAGGGTAGCAGAAATGTTAAGTAATTGGTTCAGTCCTTTAACACAGAGTCAGTAATGTAAAACAAGGAAATTGTGTCCCTTTTTAAAAATCATTTTGTTAGATTTAAAGCACATATCGGGAAAAAATTGCTGTCAGGAAAAGAGCTTGTTAGGGAAAAGCTGTCTTATCGGAAAAAAGTCCTGTGGTAAAAAATGTACCGTTGAAAAAATGTACGGATCCCTATTGAGTTACAAAAATGGTTTGTTGGCGTAGAAATACAAAGAACGTTTTACAACAGCCTTCCACATTAGGAGAAGAGAATGGTGGATTTTTACTACTGTAGTACATTGATGGTGCATCATAAATGAAGGTTGTGCATAATTTGAGTGCACGTGATAATGAAGCTTGAGAAATTGCACTACAGCAGTTAAGAAACTGTCAAGGTGCATTTGGAATGGAAACGGGGAATTTTGCTCGGGCTAGGATCAATATGATCATGACCACATAATCATGTCTATTGTAACAAATGAGCTGAAAATGAACTGCTGGAAAACTGCTGTGAAAGTACAGTAAATTGCCCACTCCAGAAAGATTGCAATTCATCTTTTACAGTTAAACGGCATTTGGACTTTAGCAATTGGTAGTTAGCACTTGGACTCTAGAGCTAATTTATAGTTTAAATGTAGACGATCCGGGAACTAAACACAAAAATAATCTTTCATAATTTCAGTAGTCATGTATACCTTTTCATTTAGGAGGCAGTTCGTACGCAATTCTGAATGTAACTCTATAATGTATAAAATACATCTACAGAAAAACAATACCCTAAAATTACCAGCAACGAACATACACTTGAATTCAACTTGAGTTCAACTTGAATTTTCGATGTACATTATCTCAGTTCCGTTCACCTTCTTCAGAAGTACGTAAACGCCAAAAATATAAATACACTACATTTCAAGAGCCTACAGAATTCAAATTTTTGCACTGTGCCCCATCGGGCTTTATGTCACTCTTCTTCTGCTTCTTGTCAAGCATCGCGGCCATCTTACGGCACACAATATGATCGACCTCTTATGTTGGTCCTGCTAGGTTCGTAAGAGGAACTTTCTAGCTAGTAAAACGTCTGATGGCCAGAGATTGAGTGTCATGAGGTGTGGGTCACTCATGGAATTGGATTCGAGCAAGATGGAATTACTCTCCCAAGAGATGGGGTGTTTGGTTGCTTTGTAGGATTGTGCAATACCAATTTTCATATTTGATAGTACCTGTCATGTGCTCAAAGATTCGAATCTCGATCCTTCTCTTGTGAGCTACCATCAAAAGCGAAAAACTGAACAGTGTTGCACACCACTACAAAGCAAGCAACCAAACATCCCAGCTCTTGGTAGAGTACTTCCATCTTGCTCAAATCCAATTTCAAGAGCGACACACACCTCAGGACATGCCATCAAAAATTTCACTAGCCAAAAGGTTCCTCTTATGAACCAAGCAGAACCAACTTTCCAAGGGATTGATCATATTGTGTGCCCTATGATGGCCGCAATGCTTGACATGAAATGGTATCTCCAGAAACATGATATAAAGTCCGGTGGGGCACAGCGTCAAATTTGAATTCTGAAAGCTCCTGAAATGTAGTGTGTTTTAATTTTGAGTGTTTACTAAGATCTGAACGGAACTGAGATAATCTTTCCGAAAATTCAAGTTGAACATTAGTGTATTGTTTTTCTAAAGATGTCAAATCATAACCACCATAATTGTTGGTTGACGGTTTTCGGAGAATGCATCTATTAACTGTAATTGTAACCTATACAATATAGGTTAACATGCTCTTATATTTACGGACTATGATCACATTTTTTAATTAACCTTATAATACCTTGCCAGTCATTAAGCATTAATGTGCCTGGTTCTGAATTTTGTATTTTATTGGTATCCACTAAAGTTATGCAATTGTTGGTTTGACTTTAAACGGGCAATTGACCTGAATTTGTGTATCATTTTTTTTATACAATAATAACAACCCTCTTTTTGTACCATCAAAATATGTTCGTAATTTAAGAATTTACAAAAGTTCATATTTCGTGTTCTACCTTTTGTACTAGCAAGTTCTGATGAAGCTCAACTTAATTACCCTGTCAAGTAGGGATGCCCGAATATTCGGTAATTATTCGGTATTCGGCCTATTCGGCCAAAAATTCAAGTATTCGGTATTCGGCCCAATACTGATTTTGGCCGAATAGTGCTATTCGGTATTAGGCCGAATACTGATCTTGGCCGAATAGTGATATTCGGTATTCGGCCGAATACTGATTTTGGCTGAATAGTGATATTCGGTATTCGGCCGAATAGTGTTAAGATTTGTTGGTATTCGGCCGAATATTTTTTAGTATAAATTTATGTAATTGTGTGAATGTAGGAACGTTAAGCTAAGCATTTACTTTTTGGTTTGTGAGGAATTGTCTTCTGACATTTCTAAAAGAAGGAAAAAATGATCAAATATGTTTAAATTACAGGTATTCGGTCAAGTATTCGGCCGAATAATTCGGTATTTGGTATTCAGCAGTTTAACTATTCGGTTGTAAATTCGGTATTCGGCAAGTTGAGTATTCGGTTATATATTCGGTATTCGGTAACTTAACTATTCGGTTGTATATTCGGTATTCGGCAAGTTGAGTATTCGGTTATATATTCAGTATTCGGTAACTTAAGTATTCGGTTGTATATTCGGTATTCGGCAAATTTTGTATTCGGTGCATCCCTACTGTCAAGTGACATATTAATAGGAGCTCTCGCGAAGTTTTCCCTATCCCATGATTCATAGCGCACGCATGCGCACCGACATGTTTCAACCCACTTCCGCGGGGCAAGAGTAAACAAACATGGCGGCGAGCAGACGAATGGATGCTGATGATTAAGTGAGATCGATTCATGCGATGACCAGTGAAGCAATTAACGGATTACCTTCACTCCAAAAATGTCAGCACAACAGGCAAAAGACGGGCCGAGTTGTTGACATTAGCCATAATGCCGATGATATGAAGTTGCTGACCAAAAAAAACGAACAGGAACGCCAGATTGGCGACACCAATGCAAGTAAAGCACGACGAACTGTTGACGGTATCTTGTTACCTTCCCCTGGAGACCCACAACTTACATTTTTGAATGATTTGACTGACATTCCTACTATTACATACAGTGACGTCTACGACTATTTAGTCAACGAAATGACGCATCGAAGGCTTTAGCGATGGGAATAGGTTTGATGAAAGATGGCCACATAGATGACGTCTGGCTGTGTCACGTTCGTACATCGCAAGTATGCTATTAAAGTTGAGAAATACGTTTAATTTTTAAAAAAAATTCCGTTTCGTAAAACTTAAACTTGTATTACACTTTTGATGATTTAATCCAAATTAGGACCGTAAATAATAGGCACAGTCGACATTTTTCTAACCCAACTCTGAAAGAAAGTAATCAAACGCTGTAGAAATTTTTGTAGCTTAACTGTTAAAGAATATTTTGTGTGCTTAACTTCCCATATTGTCCATACGTTTGAATATTGGTATACGTAACATAATAATTTTTGTTGTAGCTAAAGTCTGGGATTCTAGGCTTTCATGCATTTAACTTGTCATTTTCTAACCTAAATAAGTAAGTTGGACAAGTGTAAATATGAACTATAGGTGCGCTTGAAAAGTAGTTCAAGTTCACTTGATAAAGTACTGAGCTGGCCAAAACTTGTAATCCAAGCCTAAGCGTTACAATTTTTTTTTATTTATGTTGCTCAACATTACTAAATGTAGTTTTTTTTTATTTAATGCAGAATGTACATGTGTTACGTAAGTATTTCGTACTTTAACGAATATGATTGAGGCCAATGGCTGCCTTTTTTTTGTAGTTTTCTTTACTTTTCATGAAGATGACTTGTCACGTTACATGACAAACTTAAAAAAAAGCTTTAATTAAAAATTAAAGAAGCATTTCCTTAGTTAAAGCTTTTTTTTTATGCCTTAAGTTATTCTGTACCTGAAAAGTACTGTATTGCTAAGAAGTCATTACGAAATCAACAATAGGCCTGTTTAGGTCCTAGCATTAGATTTAGATTTGTTGAGGTGGGTGGGGGGGTGGGTAGGAGGTGGTAAATAAATGTTTCTTTAAAAAATGTGCATCTTAAAAAAAAATATCAGTCTTGGTGCATGTTTGAGGAAAGACTGCGTCATTCACACATGTACAAGCTATGGCAGTTATGACTATAAAAAATGTAGTGCATTGTTTTTACTATTCCAAATTCCTTCCATGGCCACAATTAGGGGTGGGGAAGGGGTAGACAGGGGGCCACTGCCCCAGGCTCACAGCCATCCAGAACAGAATCCTGAAGAGTAGATTCAACCTATCAAAAATACAGATGGGTAGCCTATTAATCACATTAAAAAAAGTCCTCAATTTTTTTGGAAAAGGGGCCTGTGGTTGCACGTGGTCCCCAGAGATGTAGTTGTAAATTGATATGTAGGCCTATGTGCCGTTGTAACTGGAGGGGCTGTGCAACAAGCGAGCCTGTGCTAAGAGTGAAAATCAAAGAGCCTAGTAGTAGGTCTGCATACTTAAAAAGGGTGTGTATGCAAAAACTCTTGTTGCCCCACCTCCCCCACCCCAAAATAATATGTTTCAATAAACAGGTAATCATACACCTAAGAGCAAATGTTTTTTTAATGTTGCTCGCTGCAAGGTCGAATTGCAAGCAAGTTTCAACTCTGACCCCACCCTATAAATTTTAGTGGGGCTATTTTGCAGACCACCCACACATTGTCCTGCTTTTATCTAAAAAGGCCCAAATTCTTTTAGTTACCATAACTAACTTAGCGTAATGACGGCTACAATAAGTAATTTGATCCTTAATCAACATTTTCGTAAAGCTTTATGTGATGCAAACTTTTTCAATGACCTTGTTTGTGCTTACCTCCTCTCGTGTGCTCGATACTGAGAAAATTAAGGCCTTATGGACCATAGTTATGGTCCGTCAGCCGACCTAGTAGTCCAAAGGTAGGCTTCAGAGAATTTTAATTAATCAAAATTGTCCTGCGGGAGTGATGCAATTTCAGCTTTTGACCAGTTGACTTTTGCAGTCAATGTAATTCTACGGTTTACACCAGTTGTTCGCTGATCAGATGGTAGGATGGGCATTGTTAGCCCATGAAGATTAAGAAATAAGGTTGTCGCATGATTGGCCTTCCATGGTAAATTGGCTAGTCAAAACTAGTTGACGCCACTAAAAACTAGATTGTGTACTTAGGCCTGCTGAAATGGCCGTATTAATCACTTAATACAGAATGTTATTCTATATTAGGTACGTAGATTGGTTTAGATGAGGTTATATTTGATATAGCATCTATTTTAAAACTCCTGGTTTTGAATGGCAACAATTAGTTTTACTACTGTGAGACCAAATGTGTGCTATAGGGTTTTCGAGAAGATACTGTTTATTTGTAGCTGCTACTGCTGGTGAAAAGAAAGTATGAAGTCTTCAAACTAAAGTGCGTAGTGAAATGACTGGCCGTACAAGAGCTATTGTGCAACATGTATTGAAAAAACAAAATATTTTCACCCTATGTTAAGTTTCTAGTACACACTTTTATCTTGGTGGGGGAATGTTATGTCATGTTATGCTTCTGCGCAAGTCGTATTAATAATTTTTCTTTTTATTTTTTCAGTGGGGACGGTGCCTGCAAGCATGTGGCACCTCTACTAAAGAATTTAGGGGCCCATCTTGTACAGACATACCGTGTCAGTGGATACGACCAGCAGAAAAAAAGGTGGAACCAATGCGCTCTTCAAGGTTAAAGTATCTAAAGCAGAGCATGACAAAGTTTTTATACAAAAAGTGGATCCACACTGGACTACATATGTGCCAGTACACACAGAAAATAGCATGTTTTTACAAAGTGTGAAAAAGGAAATGTTGGTGAAAAATCCAGATGCTGTTTTGTTAAAACGTCTGGTTCCAAATAGTGAGTTACAAGTTTTGCCCGAGTCCATGCACGACTCAGCTGTGCGCTTTCAAGCTATTTCTGAGAGTACCGAAACATTCATTGCATTTACGAAGCGCGTCATTAACAAAAATCAGATTGCTGAAGTAGAAGCTGCAACTAGAGGGCAGGCCAGCAACAACTTGTGGCACCATTTTCGTGCTGGCCGGATTACAGCTTCAAATTGCCACAGCATTTCTCATATGAGCGAGACAACAAGTCCTTCAAGACTAGTTAACACAGTTCTTGGGAAAGATGCAGAGTTGAATGTTGCTCCAATAATGTACGGCCGGCGACATGAGCCTGTAGCTCGTAAATTGTACTTAGACGAGGTGAAGAAAAGACATAAAGGTCTCAAGTTGCAAGTGCCTGGGCTGATCGTAATGCCAACATCACCTTTCATAGCGGCGTCACCCGATGGTCTTGTCTCCTGCAAGTGTTGAGACGAAAAAATAATTGAAATTAAATGCCCCTACAGCAAACGTCTCACCAGTCCAAATGATTCGTGCCAACATGCACAGTTTCATTGTACTTTACAAAATAATAAGGTAGTTTTAAAGCTATCCAGTAGTTGGTGTACTCAAATACAAGTTCAGCTTGCTGTAACTGGAAGAAAAAGTTGTGATTTTGTGTTGTATTGTGGCAAAACCATATCTATTGAAACCATCTCATTCGTTTCTGCATTTTGACAAACTCTGTACCCCAAATTAGAAAATTTTTACTGCTAGCATGTTATTTCTCAGCTTTAGGCTACAAAAAGAGATATTTTTTTCTTGGTTAG
>JAHWFP010194113.1:8046-19183 GCA_023313725.1 Lithobius niger
AGTTCTTGAAGGGTTTGAGCATATTGAGAGGCTCGTCATGTAGTTCTCGAAGGGTTTGAGCATATTGAGAGGCTCGTCATGTAGTTCTCAAAGGGTTTCAAAGGGTTTAACGAGCGTTAACCACTCCTGGTTATCTGCCCGAAGCTCTCCTATGTCTGCAACAGCAAGATTCCCAGGTGGTCACCCACCCAATTATAATCCAGCCCTTCCAGCCCTTCAATCCAGTAGTTCTTTTATCTTTGCTACAATGCCCTTGTGTATTGAAATCGGCATTGATGCCTGGTGCCACTATGTTCGACAATGTTCGACAGACACAATACAACTTGAAATTTCGGCGACTAGCTGGTTCTCTGTAAATCTCTATCATTTCTTCTTTCAGGAACAAGTAACATTTCATCACCCCAGAATTTGTTTGAAGCACGGTTTGTGAAAAATCCGAAGAGTTTCCAAAAATCGGACAACTGGTACGCAGCTGCTTACATCCAGAAGTGCCAGCCATTCTAATTAATTTTTAATCTGAACTAAAAGAGACAAATTAAATAATTTATTACAAATAAATCAAAGAAAAGCAATTTTGATCAAAATTATGACTTCGGAAATGTAATTTGAATTGAATACACCATTCCGTAAAATTCCGAAAACGCCATTTTTTTCAGCTAGCTTGGGGCAGACCTAAATATTAACCTAGGGCAAAATGCTTTTACCACCGTTTACCTTCTACCAAAAGGAAACTTTTCCATACTCAGCCCAAATTAATTTGTAATTAGATAAACTTTTTTGCCGAATATTGCAAAACCGTCAAAAACTGAGATTTTCAATTGGCTTGGGGCAGACCTAAATATCTCTACTTAGGACAAAATGTTTTTAACACAGCTTACTTGTACCAACAGGCAACTTTTCCATACCCAGTCCTAATCAATTTCAAAAATTTTTTTTCACTCCACCCTTATGGATATTGCTTGATTTCTAGTTACCGTATGCAAAGAACCAGAACGGTTGCTTTGTTTGGGTTCCGGGGAAAAAGAATTGGCTGAAATAAAAAAAAAAATTGTTTAAGGGACATTTTAATAACGGTTCGTTTTTTTTTTCATTAATCCATACACCCAACGTGCTACAAAAATAAAACCATTGTTAAACTACAATACTAGTTGAAAACGTAAAGCGAAGATTTGTTTGAAAATAACTTTTTGTTTTTTCACCTCTTATGATAAACAGATTCAGTTTAGGACAAACTTGCTGGTTTACTGCCTTCTAAGAGGAAAACAATACGAAGACTATTGGCCTGTAGTGAGCAATACGCGCTATAAGATAAGGGAAGTACAAAGTAGTTCCCCAATTAAAAATCAAATTGAACTAATACTGCTTTTTTCTTAACTACGTACATCTAAACGGAATATTTTCCGGTAAATAGTTTATCACATTACGCACCACATTACATCATCACACCACTTCCCATAAAAATCAGTTATTTGTAATATTTCATTTGTCATTATAACATTGCATTGAGATTTCGTGACAGAAGAAACAAAAAGAAAAAAATCCATTTTTGAAAGTGCTACAGCGCCACCAAACTAGAGAAGTACAAATTTTTAAGCACATCAAGAAACAAGGATGCACTAACACTGCAGTAGTAATTCGAAGTGTCGTATAGTAGAATTTTAAAAACGTGCAATTGACGTATATGCAGTTGGAACGGCAGACATACCAACAGGACACTACTAAAAAATGTGAATGCTAGGTTTACTGAACAATAACTATATTGCACATTACATTAAAAATAAATCTCGCCACTTTCGCTACTACGATACGGCAAATGTACCAGAATCTTGTGTACGACGATGCAATCACTGGCCAGATAAGTTTTTATCGGACGCTGATATTGGTTTTGTTAAAAAAAAATGAAGGCTTCGTTGTTTTACAGTTTCCCGTTCCCTTTGTTCTTGTTCATCAGGCTTTTACATTTTTAAAATCTTCGAACACGATATTTTCATTAAATTCAGCAGTTAATTTGGAGGCGGGGGGGAGTAGGAGAAATCACATTGCACTAAGGGTACATGAGGTTGACTATTTTAAATTTATTTACACTTTTGAAGTGCATTAACAAAAGTTAAAATAATCACACGAAAATTGTGCCAAAGTCCATATTGAATATAACACTGCAATTTCATGTGGCCAGTTTTTGTTAAACTTTACTGCTTAACTTTTTTTATGTATAAAGATTATTTATGACAATCATTGGAATGTTTGTTACTATATACTAGAAATGTGCGTATGTAGTAAGTGGAAGAGATCCAAATGAACCTGCCTTCATTTACCATATGGCAACGTAGTGGAAGAATCTTAGTGGAAGATTCTGGACTGCTCGTACAAGATTAATTATTTTGATATTATTTTTGAAATTAATTTTGATATTAATTTTGAAATTAATTTTGTTATTAATTTTGTTATTAATTTTGATATTACGCCTGTATACGGAAAACTACTGATGAAAACTAATTAGAGAATAACTAAATTCTTTCAGCCTTATTTCAAGGAATACATACACCAAATTTCATTCGAATCGGTTCATGCTTTTGGCTGTAACTGCGGTAGTGATCAAAGACAGACAGGGAGACAGAGTTGGACTGACGTGGTCAAAGGTCACGAGGGAAAATTTTACCCAAGGGTCCAGAGCCCTATGTTGTGAAATATGTCAAATAGGACTGGCGAAACAAACAAAAAAACCTGGGTCGTGATGCGTCGAACCATTGATGTTCCCACCCTTTTACCGAAAAGCAGTGATACTAGCGCAAAATCTATGCGTGCCTCGAATTGAATGTACGATCCAGATTCCAGAATAAACATTCGGTGTACCATCCAGATTACTGCCAAAGGTAAGTGACGACTCACTTTGTATTGTTCATCGCAATAAGATAAGAGCCACCTCTATGTCTACGTGTAGTGTCTAACCGACCACAATAATGAAGAGCTGACTTGCCGAAATGCGCAGTTATACGCCGTCATTCAATGCAATTTTTCGTATTAGCGCAAACCTCTACACTGACGTAATCAACAATTTGTGTACTATGGACGACGGTTTTGCGTTGAAAGACCTCGTTAGAGGTTAGCCAAAGTTTTCTTGAGATATCTTATTCTGTTTAGCAAATAGCCTTGTGTCGTCTACACTGCAACTCAGCCACCCATATACTTGAATTTCGTCGGATCAGAATTGAACAACCGTGTCTGTCTTTTGAGAAGATGTTGCTGAACCGATTGGCATTTAGCACTTTTTTGAGCACAACCCCATTAATTCGACGTATGACACATGGAATTAAAAAAATACAGTAAGTAGAAAATCCATGAGGCAGAAATCTCAACATTTCCATGTCAGAACTTAGCTAGGCCGGAGTCTGTCGACCCTATTACCTACTGTACCAAAGGTAATAGGATTGAATGACTATGTCTAGGCTACTCTTAAAGCAAAGGAAATTTAATGTTGGCACGTCGGGCATTTGTCGGTACCTAAAATAGTTTTTTTTTTTTTTAGTAGAATTAAAAATTCGTCCGCTCAGTTTTACAGTTGTACAGGAACAAAAAAACTGTCCTAACAAAATATTATCCCAACGTACATTTTATTTTTGACACGCAACTGTTTTGGGGGGTAACTGAGCCACTCATAAGCATTCCTTGAAGTACCAGAACACCCCCGAAAAGTACCGATTACCAATGCAGAAACACTCCTGAGCAGTGCAACAGCAAAAACAACCAGAATGCAGATCCGGTTTTAAAGAAAGAACCGGAATAAGCCACGGAAATGGGAAACCATGAAAAGCAAACAAATTCTAAGGAAACAATGACGTCGTTTCATTGCTTTGAATGAATTTGAATTTATGTACTTGAGTTCTAAGACCTGGTAGTCATACTTTAGCTTCATGCGTGTCAACGATAAAGATAACGTGTATGTATTGGGGCCTCGGCCCTAGCCCATGCGCCCGCCGTAAGAAAAGTACACCAGGGCCAACACCACCAACTCACACTACAAAGGAAGTCTACAAAACAACATAACAATGACAGAACAAGTGGTTTGCAACAATGCCGAGGAGAATACGGTTGGTTGGTTTTATTCTACGAGCTTCGGCCCTCAGCCATGCGCTCGGACATAAAAATCTACAACAACTTGTGCACAATCGCACTAGGTCCCCAGATCTCATCACATATCACCACAACTGTATACCATACAACACCACATTTCATAACTCGGGAATAGAGCGAAGCAGGGAGCACAAGTGAAATGTTAGGTCCCCGGCCTAAACCTGAACACCTGACCTATTAACAAAGCCTGCTCTAAGCCTCGCGAATACTGGTGAACACTGGAGAGAGAGTAGACCGCCCACCCCTAGCCCTGGACGCATGTAACCCTGCAACCCCAACCGATACTGTTGGACAGCTGTACACTCCAGAAGAAAAGGTTGTGGGGTCTGCGGCTCACCACAACCTGTACATGCAGGAGTGACACACTATCCCATCCTGTGGCGATGTGCTGCTAGGAGAGAGTGCCCCGTACGAAGCCAGGAGAAAACCCTACTGACTGAAAGCGGAAGAGCATCAAGCGAAGCTGCAAGAGAACATCCAGGCTGGAGACCGTGCAGAACCCTACCAATACGGGATTTACACCTCCAAGGATGCTAACAGACTCGAGCCGAAGGCGAAGTTTCTGTTAGCATCCGAGGAGGTGTAAATCCCGTATTCTCTGAAGCATTGTTGCAAACCATGGGTTCACTAATTTGTAACCATGGTCACTTTTTGTGTCCAATAAAATTGTACCCAAGGGTTTTTTCCATTTTTTTTTTGTTTGGGTTATTTTCTGTGCGGTGATTTCCAGTTCGACAATACTTACTGCAACAATCGATTCGTCCAACAATCGGTATTGTAGTAGTTATTATACCAATTACCAATGGCCGTTTAGCTTGTTCTGCAAGTTTCTGGTGCGGTGGAGTTAGGCACAAGTTGGGCCAGTGAAAGTATGGTTAGTGACGAGTTTGATTTGAGTGGGGAAGCAGGTGATCAAGCAGCGAGTAGTGCGCCAAGCAGTGTTACTTTCGGTAGTTGTTACAGGTCAGGGTTTCCTCCAGATGTAAACTGTTCCCCCTTAGGTTAGTTTTCGTTCGTTTCTTTCACTTTTTGTGTATGGAACGTGCGGGGTGTGGGAAATAAGGGGGAAGACATTGAGGTCTTGAGTATTAAGGTGGATATCTTGGGTTTGGTGGAAACAAGGCTTCCGAAAAATGCCATTCCAGGTTTAAGTGGTTTTGTTGGTGTGTCGGGCCCTGGGAACTCTGAAGTGCAGAATTATGTTAAGGATTGAATTCCTACGGTGGCCCCTTTCCTCTTTCCCACTTGCAGAGGTATAGATGCCAGTGTGTTCAGGATGTTGGGGGTAGGGGGGAGGGGGAGTTGGGGTAGAGGTTGGGTTACAGTAGGGGTGCTTCATGTTCACAGTGGATTTTCTCGGTACGAGTGGGAAACTTGGGTTGGTGCTCTTCCCAGTCCAGTGGTATTGGGGAGCAACTTTAATGTGCACCACTGGTCCTGGGGAAGTGAGCGGTGTGAATCCAGGGGACATATTATTTTTGACTCCTTGGCTACTTTAGGTCTGGCTGTGGTACAGGACGGTACCCCAACGTTCGTACGGAAGTATGGATCTGTCATTCAGGAATCTGTTCTTGATCTGTTTCTGTGCTCGAGTGATTTGGCTTCAAGGTTTCCTTTTGAGGTTTATACTGATTTACGAGGTAGTGACCATTTTCCTGTTGCCATTACGTGGGATGGAGGCGGGGAGAGGGTCCTGGACAGAGTAAGACGGCCATCGCGTCCTGTTGTTGATGACGCAGACTTTGGTCCATGGGTGAAGGCTTTGGGAAAGGGTAGGGGTGGGGCAGGTCGTCGCTAGCGAGGAAACAGGAGTAGAGGAAATGTAGTGTGGTGGACTCAGGTTAGTACTCTGGCGATCCGTGACAGGCGTCGTGCTTGGCAGCGCTTCTTACGGAATCGGTGTGATCAGAGGTGGCTAGAATATGTTGGAGTAGCCCAGGAAACTAGGTTTCTTCTTCGTAAGGAGAAATTTCAGTTTGGGGTTAGGCTCTGTGAACGTGTTGCCGAGGGGTTACCTATGTCCCAGGTCTGGGCCCTGGTCCGCCCCCGAGATACACGCTCCATCACTGCTTGGGTATTTGATCAGGCGAGTAAGGTACATCAGAGTCCACGCATGGCAGCTAGGCTTTTAATGCAAATTTTGCTGCGGTGTATGACTCTCCTAAGGGTCTTCCCCCAGGAGGTGGAGCATTTTTTTTTAGTTCTCTAAACCCGTTTTCAGTTCTACAAACACGTTTTTAAACCACATAAAATGGTCGTCCTGGCGGTGTTAAAGCGGCAGCCATGTTCCTGGCTACAGAGTAGCACGAAAATATGCCATCGCGCTACTCTGTATCACATCAGTTTACGTTTTTGGTTGTGGTTTGTGATGTTATGCGTTGAGCCGCGGAGAGCGCGGCAGCACGAGTCAGCCACGTAATTTGGAAAGAAATGAGGAAGAAAAATAATTTCCTTTTCTTTCATTGTGACCCAAATCAGGTTTTCTGTTACTGTCGTTTTACTTGTTTGAAACGTGTTTTTTACAACTTAAAGCACATTTTTCCCCAGTTTTTTAATGTGACGTGGGCAGAGGATGAAGATCAGCGTCGGTTAGTAAAAAAAATGAGTGATTCGGTGTGGTTAGGTTAAACTGTAAAATTACCTTTAAAATATCATAAAATAGCTTATTTAAAGTAGTTTAGAAACCGATAAATCCAATAAATTACACCACGAGCCAATAAATGCAGTTGCAGTATTCATGTTGTACCTCACGATTTGTATTCCACCACTTATCACGTGGTCATGTGACAAGGAAAATGCAGATTTCGCTTCTGGGCTCTAGGTTAGTTGATTTAACATTGCCAAAACCTTATTTCCCAAAGCAGTGCTAGCAGGCATTAACTTCTCGGCAAGCACGAGAGCAAGTGTGGAACTGAGAGGCATGATACGCATTTTATACCTCTGTTGGCCTTGGCTTGAGAAACAAAATGCGTTCCTCACTTCAAAGATCATTTAAATTCTTCTTCTAGTGTACTAACAAAGATATGGACCATTCAAAGCACAAGTGAAATTTTAAAACATATTTATTAGGTAAAAACCTACATAAATATATCTTAATTTTTAGCGTACGTTTTATACAAAAGTAAAGACTACCACTATTTCAACAACTTGCCGCCTGGGGTAAGGACTCAGTACGAACAGTAGAACGTGTTACAGACCAATACTTTATATCACTCCTGATTTCACTGGTATGGAGGAAGGTAGTTTGATGGTTAGCATGTCAGTCTCATGTGAAAGAGGTGCAAGGTAGCTTGATGGTTAGCATGACTGTCTCACGTGAAAGAGGTGCAAGGTAGCGTGATGGTTAGCATGACTGTCTCACGTGCAAGAGGTGCAAGGTAGCTTGATGGTTAGCATGACTATCTCACGTGCAAGAGGTGCAAGGTAGCTTGATGGTTAGCATGTCAGTCTCACGTGAAAGCAGTGCAAGGTAGCTTGATGGTTAGCATGACTGTCTCACGTGGAAGAGGTGCAAGGTAGCTTGATGTTTAGCATGTCAGTCTCACGTGAAAGAGGTGCAAGGTAGCTTGATGGTTAGCATGTCAGTCTCACGTGAAAGAGGTGCAAGGTAGCGTGATGGTTAGCATGACTGTCTCATGGGCAAGAGGTTAGGCATAAGTGAAACTCGATACTCGGATAAATATTCAAAACACACAAAAATACACACACGGGTTCGAACCAATGAGCATTCATTACCCAGCAAAAAATAACTGTTAAACGATGCGTGAACTGCTGGTATAAACCGCTGGAAGGTTGAAATTAAAGGACTGAATTAAACTCCGTTAAATATTCAAAACACGCAAAAATACACGAACGGGTTCGCTCACTCAATCAGCTTTATTAGCCAGCCAAAAACAATTGAGCTCATGGGAGGTGTGTGATGCGCGAGTTGCAACATGGGGAAGGGAGAGGGGTGTTATGTTATTAAACAGCCAACGTAGCTAGTCGGGAAATTCAGCTGCACCGTTTGCAACATGGGGATGGGGGTGGGGTTGTTTACAAAACAGCCAGCGTTGCTGTCATCAGTGGAAATTTTAGTTCTATTCTATCAGCTATTGACAAAAAGCTATTTTTTTTTTAGTCCTGAAGAATTAACGTTCTTTTGGGTTACTTATGAGATCTCTTATAACCGACACCTCCAAAAATTATTTGCCAAACTATGGCAGGCCCAAGCCAACAACGATGATTAAATGAACACTGTTGGACTGTATCGAGCAATGAGCGCTATATATAAGAAAAGGGAAGTACAACATAGTTCAGCCAATTAAAAATCAAATTGAACTAATACTACTTTTTCTTAACTACGTACATCTAAACGGAATATTTTCCAGTAGTTAGTTTCTCAAACTACGCATCACTTCCATAAAAATCAGTTATTTGTAATATTTCAATATTTCGTAACAAAAGAAACAAAAAGAAAAGAAATCCTGTTTTTGAAAGGGCTACAGCGCCACCAAACTTGAGAAGCATAAATCTTTAAACACATCAAGAAAAAACACATTAAGTAGAAAACCCATCAGGTAGAAACCTCAAGTGCCCATGCCAGAACTAAGCTAGGCTACTCGTAAAGAAAAGAAAATTTAATGTTGGCACGTAGGGTATTTATCGATGACAAACCAAATTTTTTTAGTAAAATTAAAAATTCGTCCGCTCAATTTTATGATCATACGTGAAAACAAATGCAGTCCGATTTACCTAACAAGCAAGCACAGTCGAAATATTCGGTACCTTCCTAAACGACCAACAGAGCGAACCAAACGCACCACTGTTGGTGACAGTTAGGCACATTCCCTGCGAATATCCGTGTTGATGCGGCTTGATTGACGTCAACATTGTCAGCGATGAATCTGTTTCGTCAAAACTGTTCCCTCGCGCATGCTCAAACTTCCACCCCGGCACACCACCTCCGTGAGATGGTTCGCAACTTTGCATTGCTCTCGTCTGGTCACATCTATTAGCCAATCCTGGTCAAATCTGGTCAAATCTGGTCGAATCTGGTCAAATACTCTGCTGAGCTTGTTGAGCTGTGTTGTAGTTTAGGAAGGTACTGAACGGCTGACGCAACATCACTGCGCACGCACGACGTCAAGTTTGGAGCCAAACTGTCTCTAACAGTGGTGTTTTTTACTGTTAGTATTACACGACGTCATGCACACTTCTTTTTTACATGGTACGCATCGCTTAAGTCACAGCGAAAGACTGGGAGTTGGGAGGGGATGGGGGAAGTAAGCTGTTACCATTAAGCATACGATTACGCATTAACTCAACCTAAAAGAGAATTTCTGGGGGTGTTTGCTATTCAAATTACCATCCATATTCAACTACGTATAGCAAAGAGGAGGAAGGGAAGGATACCAAGAGGAGAAGGAGAGGACGGGATAAAAGGAGGAGGGGAGAGGGGAGGAAGAGGATTGGCAGAAAGGGGAGTGTTACACAAACAAAAATCGACTGTTGCAGTGAACGATCAGGCAGCACCGAGCAAATACTGGGAAACAACCACGGGTCAAACAAATCCCAGGGCGAAGCCGGATACGATGCTAGTTAAATATATATATATATTTTACGTCAGTGCTATGAGAAGAACCGGAAATGTTTTAGGTCCTGGAGGAAGTTGAGGAAGGAGTGGGGGAAGAGAGGGGAAATTGTTGAGAACGGTAATTATACAGTTTAACCGAACCACTCCACATCACTCAATTTTGCTACTTATTTTGCAGATCGTCATCCTCTTCTCATTTCTCGTTTAAAGAAATAGGGGAAATGTTTTTTTTAGTTCTCTAAGCCCGTTTGCAGTTCTCCAAAAATGTTTTTTGATTGCCTTCGAAATCTCCATTACCTGTTTTTAATGCACTTTCTCGGGTTCTCAGTGCTTTTTCCAGAGAAAAGAAAGTTGGCTTCCCTGCCAGTCCCGTAGGCGTATTTACAAACCTTACTCCTATTCGGCACCATTACCAAATCGCGTCGCCTCATTGGCGCTCTCAGTCACGTGACTCGCAGCAGACTACAACGAATGTATCAGTCGCCGCCGAAGCTTTTACCCAACCATAGTGTGGACGCAAGTAGCGGATTGAAATTAAACCAATACTACCAGCGCATTCATTAAAAGCTATGCACAATTCTGCCAACGTACTGTAACTTGTTTCTGTAATGAACATTGGAAATGAAGTCAACAGCGCGGTGGCACCGCTTTAGACTCGAAACTGAGAGCTGGACAGGCTCTTCTCGCAGTTTATGTATGGGCAGCCATTTGTTGTTGTGTGAGCGTTGCAGACGTGAGCTTCCGTGTATACGCTAGGTAGGCAATTGTTTGAGGAATGTTACGCAAGGCAACACTCGAGCACAGGAAAGAATTGAAACAACTGTATTTAGGACGTTTAAAAGTATAATTTAGCTGTTAATTTTTTTTAACCGTAATAGTTTTTAATAAATTGATAGATTTTCACATTTATTTAAAAATTCTTCCTTCGCTATAGGGAAAGAAGGAACAAATCTATACTTATGAATTACGTATCACGACACACGCTAGTGTGTCCCCGCCGAGATAAACGGTAAAATCCAGATAATATATACATATGAGCATGGCGAACACTAGACACGTTGTGTCTTTACAGCTAAGGTATAGTTTGGCTGTTTTCAGCTATTTGAGGATAAATAACTATGCGACAGAAAAGGCTGAATCTTGTTTGATTGTGAGACTTTGGTCGTCTGACAACATAAAAGTCACTGTTAGTGACACAGCTTAACGTTTTCTTGTTGAAAACATGACGTGAATGACGTTGATATTTGCCTAATTATTGGCTACTGGTTACTGGTAACGCTTTTTTTTTGTATCACGAAAATAAATTCTTCCTCGTGGTGATTAAAGCTGGTTCTTAGCTCATTTTACAGATATAGCTACTGAGAAGTGTCCTTTTCCTAAGGAATCTTCTAATTGGTCAAGTGGTTCAGGGGTTAGGGACCTCTAAACGAC
>JAHWFP010194114.1:8245-45227 GCA_023313725.1 Lithobius niger
CCCCCCCCTTCCTCTTCTTTCTCTCCTCTCTCTCTCCTCTACTAAATACAGATGCAAACCTATTTACGTTGCCTTTCTTGTGAGCCTTTGGCTTTTCTTTCTCCTCTACCTCCCTACTCCCTCACTACCCCTCGTCTCTCTCTACTCGTCCTTTCTCTTGTTTTCCTTGGACAGAAGTAAGGTTAGTGCAGTGGCTCTTTGGTGTTAAGTAGGTAACTTGCTGCAGATTAAATTTAGATTAAGCTGCTTGTAAAAATGAGCAAATTGCCTCACTGGATGTATGAGTTTTCTGCCCAGTAAATGCAGGATTGGGTTACAATTTTAAAAAGTTCTTTTTGCCTGTAATATTAGATGCCCCCCCCCCCCCCCCTTGAATACTCGGAAAACCAGCGAAATTTTTTTTCAATTAAGGGCAATTCACAAAAACTTAGGGTGGAGGAAGAGTATTAAGAATATAAATATATTTGGTGCACAAAAACCTTGCATTGAAAATGTTATTTATTTTAAGTTCACTAAAGGGCTCGTTACTCTTTTGCACTCTCTAGAGCACTACAAATAAGTAAAACCGGTGAAATGTGTGAAAAAATTCTTTCCTAAATTTACCTCCACCACCTATGGAAAACCTGGAAGGACAGTATTTTTAAGTTACTGTTTAAAACATGACGGGGGCTTATCTTCGTAAATACATTTTTTAAAGTGTCCTGATCTATCCTTCTGAAGAAAGCCACATGGCGAGCAGCTACTGAAATCCGGAAGCATGTACGTTCAACAAATTGGGCGAGCGTTTTAACTTCATATTTGTGTAAATAATTAGCGTTAGTATTATCGGTAATACAGTAGGAGTGCTTTTGTGAAACTCTATTTCCTCCTGTCTTTGTTAGTAATTTGATGGGGAAGCTGGAGGGATCAATAATGTTATTAGAAAACAGATATCAGAAGTGAATAGTCTATGCAGAAACCCAAGACCCAGTCCCTCATTATTGGTTGCCTGGCAACAAACTTGTTTGAACAGATAACGAATCTGGCTACAAGTTGAAGGCTGTCATACGTTTGGAATATGGGGTTGGTGCATGCTTTTCTGTGAAGGTGGGTCCTGTGTAATGTGTAGTATTTGATGTGTGGCCTGTTAGTCGGCTAAGGAGCTAACCTGCCCCCCCCCCCCCCCAAAAAAAAAACTGACCCAGCTTGTGAAGTTAAAGCTATTAGGCATGACTAAAAAGTACATCATAAAACAAAAATGCAAAAGAAGAAATTTTACCCATTCTCCCCCCCCCCCCATGAGGCAATTTGCTGGCTTTACCTTTGCGGTACATATGGGAATACTCGCAGATATTTGAGCGGGGACTGCTAACATGGAGCTAAATGTTGGTTTTCTGACAAGCCACCATGTGAAATTGTATCTTCTTTACGCATAAAATTTAAAATGTTCCTTTTTAAAATTTATACAGATGTGATATTTCTAAAAGATTTGATACTTGTGGTTACTTCGTGATACTTTGGGGGAAGGTGTGGTTTAAATGTAAAGCTGACTAAAGTGTACCTTAACTTCACAAACTAAAGATGAGAAGGATCCTTCCAAGGTTTGAGCCCCTGTGGTAGAACTCCTTGTGGACGTTTAAAAACCTGGTGTAGTGACGTCACAAACTCGTCAGAAGAGCTGGATGGGATGGATTCAGAAAGTAGAAACTCCCAACTCCAGTGGTACCAAACATGGCAGCCTCTTTTGATGGAAAAAAGGGTATTAAAAATAAGCGAGAACCAATTTTTGATCAGAAAAGTAAATTATGACATTGGTGCACAAAATAATATATTTAGCCTAACATTTGAGAATGGGAGGAGATATACAACAGGAGGTTCAAATTTACGAAGTTTGAAAGTCTGTAGAAGCTGGCAACGTCTAGTGCTGTCTAGCATTTGCTTGGATCAAGCGAAGGAATGCTTTTTTTTTTTTAACAAGCCACGGACCTCTTTACGTGAAAATTTGGTACATTTCCGTGCACCTAGGAGCAAGCTGTAAAGGTTAACAATATCACTGCCGCTAGATGGAGCCCATGGTATTTTCGTACCATTTAATGTTATTAGCACCTAAAGATTAGCACATTTGTGTGTGTGTGTGTGCTGAAAACCAGTATTTTTATAGATTGGATCATTTTTCGAATCTACTCGGGCAAGATATCCCCCTTAACCCTATGTTGCATACAGTTGCCTGCAGGCAACAGCTGACTAAACGCGAAAAAAGTAAGTCCCAACTCGCGCTGCAAGCTTTGTGAGGGGTCCCCGGGGACCCCGAGCAAAGCGAGCAGCAACAGCGTAGTGGTCAGCGTCCTCGTCTCCAAACCCTGCTAATGCTGGTTCGAATCCCCCGACTGACCCAACTATCATATGGTCCTTAAAAAAAAGTATCAGAAATTAATTCATGTATTTAAGGGTTAAAGATGACTTTAGTGACATTTGCTAGCAGAATACAGAATTAAAAAAAAAATACAATTTGTAAACTATCTTGAAACTCGTGTGTGGCGTTGGAAGCCTATCCATAGATCCATGCACACCCCGTGAGCAGAGACTTTTAAAGGGTTTTAAACCCCTCCACGCCACCATATTTTCAACAACTTTTATCTTGTATTAAAAATAAAGTTGCCTCAAAGATGTCTGGCAGGAAAGTGTAAAAATCCCCCCCCCCCCCTTCCGCTGGAAAGTACTTAACGGTACTGATTCAATGCTGGTGTACTAAGGGAAAGAGCGCTTTAACGCTAATTCACGCCACTAGACTTGTAAACCTTGACTTTAGAAGGTTTTTGTGGCAAGTGACGTTCCAAAATAAAATCTGGACTGCTGAATGTGAGTAACCTTGTTCAAGGTTTTAGTATGCCGATGGTACAGGAGTTCCTGTGCAGGTCGGTTTATTGATTAGTAGGCAGCTGGGCCACAGTATGGATTGCTAAAAATGGCTAATTTAGTGTGCGTGCGTTGTAGCTTAGGGGCTGGCATGGTGGCACCGTCTAAGTTCATTACGCTGCAACATGCAGCTAGCTCCATTGGAATAAGTGTTTAAACGAATTAAGCCCGGGAAACAAATTGTGTTTCTCGAGGGTAATGAGGTGTTGTAATGAAGTTTCATTGACTGCAGCAAGAAAAAGCGGCGAGCCTTTTCTCGAATAAGGTGCGAACAATATTTGCGTGTAGGATTAACCCAAGCCTGCCTCCCGAGTTTGTAATGGGCTAATGGGTGGCTTGCACATTGCGTCTGCAGAAAGATCATTTTGAAGTGGCATCGGAAAGACTCTCGATGGTGTAACTAATCCAGCCAAGTTCCGTTGCGGACCAAGAGACTGGTGGGCCCTGCATCCCGACGCGCTGCCTTGGAGCGTCATCTGTTGCAAATGCATTTGTATTATTAATTTGGCTTGTGGTTGCTTTTTGTTTGTAGTTCGTGATGACTGTGGAACAGTGATGCAATTTTAGCCGTGTGCTTTTTTTTTTTTTTTTTTCTGCTGGGTTTCCACTGCTTGGCTTGTGCCTCTTCGAAGGAAAAGCTGGATTGTAATAGCTGCATAGCGCGAAAAAACATTTTGGTGAACGGGCCAGTTTTCAAAGTATTATTACGCTGTACTGTTTAAAGATGTGGGTACATTTACTTTTCGGTTTGCAACATTTTACATGTTGGTTATTTGGTCAGCATCGGCTGTTGGAAAAAAACAAAAAAAAAAACACACACACACACACACACACACCAGGAGCGTAATCTTAGGAAGTGTTAACCCAGTGGTAGTGTAAGCGAAATGGTGACTAAAAGGAGTTCAGTGGGGATAATGTCAACTAAAAATTAGGGATAGACAGATATTAAAATCGGTATCGGATTTGCAGATATTATCGGCTATTTTTGGTGTATCGGTGTCGGATCTGTGTCGGTATTAATTTACCGATATTGAGGGTAACTTCTTGCGATTAGGCCTATCTGCATTGTCTTATCGTCGAAGGTACACCTGCGGATCTGACACCACTGATAAAAAAAAAAAATTGAAATTAAGAGTTGTATGCAAGAAAATGTACCCACATCTTTACAATTCATGAAATACGAGTTTGACTTTCTGACCCACCGACTTATTTTTTTGTAAATCGGTATCGGGATCGGATCAGACTGGGGCAAAAAAAAATCGGTATCTTTCTGTATCGGTCGATCCCTACTAAAAATACACCTTCGTGGTTGGCCCTTTCCTGTTTTCGTTCTCAAGTTATTTGCAATGTGGGTGTCTAACATTCCGTAGAATGGAGCCACAAACAAGCATTTTTGGTGAAGCCAGTCCGCTTTTGTGCTTGTGAAGTTACTTGCGTTTGTCGTTATTTTTTTTTTGTTTTTTGTTTTAATACGATCTGCTTACGTTTTCAATCGCTATTTCAGTTTTTCCGTACGGCTTCAGTGCCGCATCCACTTCCACAGTCTTGTCATCCCTTTTTGCCTTCCACGGCTTTGAGTTAGGTACCATTTGCCCTTCCTTTCGTATCGTCCTAAAGAAACGTTCCTTTCATTTCTCCTACCTGAAGATGATGATTTTGCTGGTTTTGAAGGTTTCATACCGCATTGAGGAGACTTGAGACACGCAAAGTGAAGTTTAATAACTGACCAGTGTGGATTTAGTCCAACCTACCAGAATGCAAATTTTGGATCTGGTGACTTAACTGTTTATTTGCTGTAGTGCGACTAGTTAGGCTTGCAGTGTGCAATTCTGGTATCGTTGCAGGGTCATCAATTGGGAAATTTGGCCTTGTATACGATATGTAGAAAGGAATTGTGTTGGAATAATGCCATGTGTGTTAGTAGTTGTATTTACACCAATGCAGGTTTTTTTTTTTCTTTTTCTTTCCTACCTAAAACTGCTGGTATATGTAGGTACCGTGTTTTGGTTCGTGCAGTTTTTCTAAATGCGATATTGAATTTTTTAATGGAAGTTTCCAAGTGATCACCTTCAGTTGGATTATAGCTGCAAAACCGTGGCCTAATCATCAACGTTTTGAATTTTTTCTTTTAAACTGTTTTCTCTTCATGTGGAGGGGTTGTCAGGTTGTGATTAATGAGTTGGGGGCTGAAATTAGGTCCAAACAAAATTCACGACAAGATACTGTGCAAGTAATTGCCACTTCCAGGCCACCGCCCATCCTCATTATCTAGGGAAGAGAAATGCATTTTATAAATAGACTTCGATAGATGGCATGTTGTTTTGAGGTGGGGGAGGGGGATATATACAGTTTGGGAGAATTAAGAACTTGAAGCAAGCTGCTGCTTAGCATTAACTTGACAAAATGTAATTTTCTATTGTACAGTGACCCATTTTGTCAATGATTCGTATTTTTTAGAAATGTTACTGTTAACCCCTAGCTTAGTGCGTTTATCTTTACAGGGGGGGGGGGGGGCAAAATCTCGTCAGCTAAAAGCAAGATGGCTTGTTCTCAACAGCAGAAAAGGGTACAAGATCGAATCTTAAAACTGACAGTGGACCCACGAGATGATCCATTTGGTGCTTGTAAAGCTTGTCAATTCATGGGTTTAGGTCATGCTAGAATTTAATAAACAATTTACGAAAATTACCTACCGAGAGAGTCTGTCCATCCTAAGTTGTTAAAGCTTTCCTGGAAAAAAAACGAGGAATGGAAATATTCCCTGCACGGATTTGGGAGCATCGTCTTAGTAACGTGGGTACAATTATAAGGATCGGCTGATACGAGTTACCGTTCCGATACCGATGAAGGGTAAACCGATGTCAATACCGATAATAGTAATAATAAAAAGGACTACAAATTTGATTTCCATACAAAGGCAACTTCAGTTTCTTGTTTTGCATGCGTTCCAACTCCTGCGATTATCCAAAAAGTTTTTTTACAGCAATGACAGCATTTTTACTCTTATTCCTTCAGAACATTCTTCTAGTTAGATTTTAAGTTGGTAGTTGTGAAATACGACCAGTAGAGCATCGGAACCATCACATGCTACATTTTCATTACAAACTGAGCAAATGGCTTTGCTTTTCTCACTTGGTTGTTGCTTTTACCGTGCTTGGTGTCGTTTTATGGGGAAAACTGTTGCGTTTCTTGCTGTAACAAATATCTGTATATAAGCCTTGCAGTGGTCTGATGCCGATATGGCAAAAATACCAATATCGGACTCTCCCTAGCATTTATACTTGTACAGAGCTGTATGTTAACAGCTGTATTTGCTTAACCCTTCACATAAGGATGCCAGTGTATGAAACCGTATCTATTGACAACCTTATCTATCTATATATATAATTACGCAAGATCCGCAATGCAGTTATCGGCAGCGCAGCAGCAATCTTCATCTGCAGCAGCTGCACACGATGCCATCTCCGCCATCTACCGACGGAACGGCAAAGTATAAGAGTAGCAGCCAAGGCCCGCTGAGATAGTAGCTGCGCCTGGAACGCAACGGCCAGCAGCGCGAACATATGCCATCTACCGACCGAACGGCAAATTAAATGAGGGGGAGGGAGGGGACCAAGACGACGCGGAATGAGCGAGCGACTGCGCTAGTTTTATTTTATTTTTTTTTGCTGGCGAAAACCTAAACTTCTTATACTAGTCAAGTTCTGTGCTGATTACTTGTAAAATACGTGGTTTAAAATTCGACTTGTTGCTCTGACGTCAGGCTAAGCAAGATCAACCTTTTGGTTTTCCTTTTTCCCACTGGAACGGAAAACTTGTGACTAGGCCAAAGGACGAGCAGTTTTCCCTTCTAGTTCATAATAGTTAAAACACAGTGTTTGGATGAAGAATCGTGTTCCACTTAGAACATATCAAGGTTTCCGTATGCAGGATTTTCTAAGACTGGTGCAGCCAACTCTCGGCATCAAAACTTGACAATAGGAATGCCAGCTGCAACGTGCGATCTACAGGGTGACTGAAAAGTCCGAGAACACCCTCACAACATTTTAAGGGGTTGAAAGAAAATAGTGAAACTTTGGCAATGTACGTTTGGTTAAAGGATCTACCTTTTCGTCGTACAACGCCAGCACCCCTTGAGGAAAATTTTCAATGGGGTAGAGGAATACCTTTTTGAAAGGTCTTCGTAAATTGCCGCAACAATAGCTTCGATACGATGAGCCCATCCAAAATGGCAGCCGGTCAAACATTAGGAATTTTCTCTGCATCCCTATGTCTTGCTCGTGCTAAAGACGTCGTAAAGGGACGTAGGTGGCAGCAAAATGCTTCGTTCAATTTAATTAGATCGCACCTACAACGTCTTTTGCGGTTTGAAGCCCAGAGTGTGAGCCTCAGTGATCCCCCCCCCCCCCCCCCCAGACATAGGGTCCGCTTTGCTCTGGAGTTTACCATCGTTCTGGCGTGCTTCCTTGTACCGGGCATAGCGGGGTTGCAGTACCTTTGATATTGGTAATTCAAAATAGGTTACGGTTTGTGCACGAGATGCCACGTATCCCCCTCCGCCACTAGCTCCACGTTATTTAAATTCAAGATTGCCCATGGTGTGATGTTGGGAAGCAATTATATGCTCCCACCAAGCTGCATAGGCATGTCGTAACAAATATGTGGTACAATTGGGTGCAAACAAAAATGTTGCGGGTCAGAATCGCTCTTAGCACAGCACTTTTTGTTATCGGTGACTCAAAAGGAAAATCTAATGAGCGTTTTAATTCCGAGTCTTTAAAGTGGGACTTGTTTAAACAATCTGCGGTCGGTTCGTTGTTGCCCTGAAATCTGACCCGTGTTTTTTAGTTTTCTCCTCACCAAGATATGGGATCTCGGGTGGTCTTGCAACTGAAAATTGGTGCACACACGCAAAAAAATCTGATCCCGAGTACCTAATACGCCCAGATTGACCCACCATAGAAATGTTTGTGTCGTGTTATGTGCCATCCTGATGAGTTTGTAACAAAGGCAGCCACCAGTAGTCGGCAGGATGTGTTGTCTTCGCTGTAATGATGCTTGGGCATAAAAGATAGTTACTGGCCCAGTTTGGCATGTTTGCTGTTTGTTGTTAATGGTGGCCCTGTAATTTCGAGGGATTGTTTAGTGTTGACCTCTTTCAGGCTAAAAGGATATTTGGTTTTAAAAAAAAAAAAGTTAAATCTCTTATGAAATCGATGGAGATAAAACTGAATCAGTTTCAGCCAGTTTCGTAATTCGTTTCCTCTTTAACCCTTTAAAGACTGCAGTCAGATTTCACTTGGTTTTGCCCAGGACTGGCGGAACCGAGCAAAATTTCATGCTTGACTCGCTTGCAGGAAAAAAAATCTACCCGCTCTAATTCGTGAGGAAAGAGAGGAATGAAACCTGCCAATTTATTTTTTCGTAAATGGTCTGGCTTTCATATCCCGTTTTTAGTTTTACTAGAATTTAAATAAACAAATTGGCTGGACGTTTTTGATATGACCAATAGATCTCCTTGTATATAATTACGCAGACTGCAGGCAACGGCACCACGCGTCTAGCTGGTGAAGCATTGGGGAAAGCTTTTCAGGATATAATGGTTCTCTAAGGGGCAGCTTCGAGACTGCCTTTAGCCTAATTTACTTGCATCAGTATGATCATGGCATAATAGAAGTTATCATTAGCTGTCGGGGGGGGGGGGGTGATTTGAGTCCAAGATGGCGCTGATATTGAGTGAGCTAAGCGAACGAAAATCGGCGGTTTTTAGTCAGTGTGTGCAACATTTTGAAGAAACTTAATTCGGTCGAACGTGGACGTGCACGAGCTACTTACTGTACCTAAGCAGTGTTGCATACCGAGCATACCGTGCATAAACACCATCCATGCATAGTACAGCTTCAGCTAGTATGTTTAATTGTTTGTTGCAACGGGTCCACTTGGATGCATCCATCCGTGAAGAGTTAATTTTAATTTACGAAAAATGGCAATATCTTAAGAGATTTTTGTTGGTTGTAAATCGCTAGTGGAAGAAAAGAACGTTTTATGTCGACAACAGCTTTTTCATGCAAAGTGTGTAGAGCTGCGTGATGATGACTTTCCAAGTTGATTTTGCTGCACTGAAGTTTATTCAGTATTTTGTTGCAGCGCAGGAACATAATTTCTCTTTTAAAAAAAGTGTTGACAGCAGTTTCACATTTTCGAATGTGGTTCTTTTTTCCCCGACTTGTTCCAAAAACTGAAGTGCTGTTTGTCATAACTTCAACTCGTGCAAGACGCCAGCCATTTTTTTTTTCTCTTTCCCCATTTATGCGTAAAAAGTTCTGGTGCTCCGAAATCAAAAGTTGGCAGTGCCGCAGATGGCAAATTTCACGTCAAAAGATGATTCTAATGTGAAGGCTTAGATGACGACGACAGCGTGGGCCGAGGTTGGTGCCTGCTGACATTGACAAACGCTCAATGTGGGGGTGGCACTGCACAATTCATGCAGACGTTTTTCTGCAGAATGCCTTTTTTTTTCTTCCCTCCCCTAGTCTCCTTTCTCCTTACGCTGGCATCGAGCTCAACTGTTTCAGCTGTCGTCAGTTGGCCCTGCTTCACGAGATCGTGGCCCATTTGGTATGCAGCTTGACTTCATGCAAATTTAATGGTGTGCCTCTGACAAGCTTTCAAATAACTCGTGTGTTTGTATTGCTGAGTTCTGGTGCCCTTATCTTGAACTTCCCGTCACCGATCCGATACTAAGCTGGTTTTTTTTTTAAGATCTTTGCAAGCAATCTTTTGTGCTTGAATTCTGAGTACGTAATAGATTTATTGGCATAAGAATGGCCTACTTTGTATTTGATCAAATTGACAGACTTGGAGGGTTTTGACTGAGGGAGCCTGCGAAGATAAACGTTTGTCAGAGGAGTCGTGCAATTGCTGCCGTTATGTTGAAAAAGGGAATATGTTTGTGACCTTGTCACGTGACATTTTTAGTCGGCAGTATTGGTAATGAATTGGCAATTTACAAACCCAAGTGGCTAAAGTGTTGAAACCTCTTTGCGCAGTTAGGCGGCGGTAGGTTGCGTAGCGTGGTGTGTACCAGGGCAGGTTTTTTATTTTAATTTTACCGGGTGTTAACCTCGTTATCAGTCCTAAACAAGTTCTCTAAACGAAACAACAAAATGAAATTATTTTGTGGGTCGGGGGAGGACAAAAAAAAAGGTGTCACTGACACACTAATAAAAAAAAAAAAAAACATGAAAACAATCAGTTTTAGTTTTCAGCCGCAATAATTTTGCTTTGATCACCAAAAATGGGCGGTACGCACTTATGAGAATGAAAACGTCAAGCAAAAAGCATAAAAAAAATTCTGGTATCCTTATCGTACCATTTGTAGTATTTTATGCCTGTTGCTTGTTTTCTTTCTCCCACGTGTGTACTGTCATGGTTGGTGATCAAGGACAAAGCACTGCAGCAGGAAATTAAACCAAACCCAAGAGTTTTTTTCATGTTTGTGGGGGTTCGTCTGTCAGTGACGCCATTTTTGGAAACTTGAGACAAATTTTTCTTGTTTGCTTTTAGAATAGTTCATGAATCTTTCATTCAGCTAACTAATATCACTTAAGTCGTGGAATCGTCTGTGGACAGCTGCTTTATTAATCCTGCCAGAATGCTATTTATACAATTAAAGGTGAAACTCGTGGCGGTTTTCAGTTTACTGTAGGGATGGGAGATTTGAATATTTTTGGTTTAGATTCAATTTTGACAAGTTTTCTGCATTATTTGATTTTGAAAAACAATTTTTTTTCCAGTTTGTGTGTATAAGTTATAAAAATATACATGCTTATTTTTCAAAGGCTGTACAGGATGGTCCACAAAAAACGGACGACCCGACATTTTCTAAGTCCAACTTTTCTAGTTAGCACCCCTCAGAGCCAGGAAAGCACAGAAATCGAAAGATTTCTGTCCTCCTGTTTCTGAGGGGTGCTAACTAGAAAATGTTGGGTCGTCAGTTTTTTGTGGACCACCCTGTATATAATTATATTACGTTATTAATTAATATTTTAGAAAAATAATGTAATACACATATTACATTATAATAATCGTATATATATATGGGCTAGGCGTTAGAGAAATTAACTCATGTTACTCGAATACTCACGAACTTGACGTTTATCTTTGAATTGTGTACTATATTACGGAAACCCTCCCTCCTCCTCCTTCTCCAAGTGTAAAGGAGAGCTGGAGGACCTTAAACAATCTTTCAACTCATTCTTAGTGCCAAAGTGGTGTATTTTAATAGTTCTTTGATGGTCTATTTCGTTCGTTCTTGTTTTTTGGTGTAGGAGGAGAGCATACCAGAGGACCACCTCCGCCACCATCGTACAACAGCCCGCCTGAGAGAGAATATGATGGGTACAATTCCGGTGGAAGTTCGGGTCGATATGCTCCTCCCTACAGCCAGTACCCTCCAGATCATTACAGCTCTCAGGACAGATACCCTCCACCGGAAAGGTACGAATTAATATTCGCCTTTTTTTCTTTCAATTTTGGTGAAGAATCTTAAGGGGGAGTGGTGGGGACACAGTTTGGGAGGATTGTGAGATTAGGCTAGTTCCCCCCCTCCTTTTTTTTTAAATACAGTAGGGATGTGCCGATTATCTGATTTATATCGGTATTGCCAGTTATTGGGCGTAATTCCGATATATCGGTACCGCCGATGTGCCGATATAGCGTATTTGATCACATAAAAGCCACACTTTTTTCGACATATACGGAAATGACGATAACTTCGCTAAATATTGACCGATTTCGACGTTTAAATACATCATTTCAACCCTTTTTTCACCTGCTTTCCAATGGTGCAAACCACAAGTCATTAGCTCCACCCATTGTGAAGTTATGTATTAAAAACTATTTAACTTACATTTTTAAACAAACGTGGCTTGCAAATAGATAAAACTGCTGCTCGCTGGTATTTTAGCATAAAGTGCTCGTCTGTTGATTAATTAATAATCAACATTTTAACATTTTGATATTTACATCTTTACAATTGTGCAGAAAATGTTAGGCATCATGCACTTTTTGTGGGGTAAGGGCTGGGAAAATAGCTTTGTACTACAATTTTTTAAAATTTTATTGAATATTTTTATGAGGCTACATTTTTTTCTTGTAGTAGGCTACACCGGCAGTAGAAACTGTATCACACTTTCATTTTTTTGCAAAATAATCATTATGTAGTGGTATATCGGCAGTCAATATCGTCATTCCGTTTTGAGAGTAATCTGTATCGGTACATCGGCAAAAAAGCTACATCGGCACATCCCTAAAATACAGTACAGCGTAGAGTTGATTGTGTTACTAAATTGTGACGTCTCAAAATTTTGGGCTCTTGTTACTTGATAAAAATCTGGTTATTAGTTCAGAACGTGTTGGGCAGTTTAAGGAAAAAATTTAAGTTTAACAAATATACTCGTAGTAAAAAGCGGATATTGATAGGTTAACTGATTTGACCTCCAGCTTGATTACTACGTAACTCAAGTTCATACTGAATAGTGCAAACTCCGTGAACTATTTGTAGACCTGCCTGCATTATGATCAATCCGAACTCTTCTTCCTCTCCCCTCGTTTCCTGATAGTATGCCAATGTTTCCCCACCACCTGTAACAGAGTCAATGTTGCTGTATATCTTGTGTAAAGCTGATTAAAACCTTAGAATTTTAAGTTAGTAGGCTGGCCAAAATTTGTTTCAGTAAATGCAGAATTTGTTGAATTTATTTTAGCATTATATTCATTATTTAGGGTCCAGACTGGGCTTTATAAACCTTGAAAATGGTAGAATTTTTTCTTAGCAAGGTCTGGAAAGCCTAGAAATTCGTGTAGGTTTTGTGTGAATCGTTGAAAGTTAGTGTGGTCGGGCAGTTGCCTTATTTTCGTTAAATCTAGGCCTCTTCTTGGTTTGGGGAAGGAAAAGTGAAAGTTGTTTAAAATGTAAGCTGTGACCAGCTTGTAGCTATTTCTAGCTTCATCTCTTGAGATGAACTTTAACGTTTTCTGAATAAGTCTGTAAGAAACAGAACTTAAGTAATGATGAACAAACTTTTAGTTTTATGTGCAGCCTCTTTTTTTCTTCATAAAAAGGACTTTTTGAGTGTTTCAAGTCCTTAAAAGGGCTTGAAATTTATCTTTTAAACATGGTTGTCTATTTCATACGCTTAATTAGTTGACCTTATGTCGCACATAGCGAACCATTTGTTTAATCTGTCCAATTTTGCATATGATTTAACTAATAAAATGTTAGGGTTTACCATCCATATTTTTGCCAGGGGGAAAAAGTTTGCTAGGGTGGACATGTTCGCTGAATTATCCTCAAAAAAAGTTGTGTGCTTTTTAATAGCCCAATGTCAAGAGTTGAAAACAGATTGTCTCTAGTTCACAGCGTAAACTTGAGCTATCTATATCTAGCTGCACAGATTCCAGGCATCCTGCACACCTGCATTCGTTAAAGGCCTATTAAACCAGATTCCTTAAACATTCCCAAATAATAAATTGGGGACATTTTCAATTAATATCAACGTAAAACAAGTAGAATGGACAAATTTTTTTTTTCAGTTTTCGGAATATCGTGTTCATTTCTACAATACAATTGCAATATTTTGTGTATATTTGTACTCTGGGCTGCCTAGGATGAGGAGACATTCATTTTTACTGTTCACTTTAGCAAAGGCGCAGTCATGTAAGAATCACGTAAGAATCACGGTTTTAATATTGGGCCTAACTGAAAAAAGATGAAGCTAAGGCAATCGCGACACGCAGTGCAATCTTGCGAGGAAAAATGCAACTAAAGTTGTCAGCGTCCAGGTTACACTAATGCTTAGCTGAGCCCGAAACAATGTGTATTTTGTATGCAGAACATTCTTCACCAATGGTCTGCATTAAAATAAGTTTAAAAAAAATGTTTTCCATGACTCCGACGCAACCCTCTCCAGTAGCAGTCGCCACTTTGCCAGTAGACATTAAAGAGTACTTGCCACATACCAAATCAATCTTGCACTATGCATGGTTATTCTAATTTATGCTTTTACGGAGTTGTAACATATTATTTTACCCCAGCAATGTTGCAGAAACGGCTGTTCTACAGCTCTTATAATTTTGAGCAATAGGCCTACGCCACAAACCATTTCGCTCTAGCTTAATACGGTTCCTGAAATATCCGTGTTTAAGTGTCATTCTCTATTGCTAGTCGCCGTTCTTGTGAGTAGGGCCAAATTTACGTCGCCACCTGCTGTTTACATAAGCCAAATGGCGAGTGGCGACCGACATTGGAGAGGGCTACGTTGTTCCCTACCGACTTTTTTCAGCAATGTTCCGCGAAGCACATCATTTTTTTGTTAGGCCTTTGGAATTATGAACAGGGATGGGAATGTTATTGTGTGTTGATTTTTTTGCCATATTATGTAACTCTTTGTGCGATGCCTTCCCTTAAATCCTATGGTCCTACTTAAGTATAATTGTATTTCCGTAGGAATTAGAATTTGTGAATGTAAATTATACCATGGTTGATCAAAGATGGAGTGAATGTCTGACCCAACAATAAATAAATAGCACTCCGAAGCATTACATGGTTAATGTTCAGGTTCACTCAAGTTGGCTAATATTAACTTTGTAGGTTTAGTTCTCGTGATAGTTATGATGGTGGAATGGATGGATCTTCGCGGTATGGTGGCCAAGGGGCTGCCTCCAACAGAGTTCCACAGCAGGGAGCAGTCATGATGGTCTACGGCCTCAACCACGAGAAAATCAATTCCGACAGAGTTTTCAATCTCTTCTGTTTGTACGGGAACGTTGTGCGGGTAGGTATTTTCCATTATTTTCACGTTTGCTTTTCTTTATTTTTCCGTGTTCTACGTTGACTGTAGTTGTGATTTGTTCTCTTGATGGTTCGGGAGCATTCCCTTAAAGTAATGTTATGGGTTTGTGTTTTTCTCTTGCCGAGGATGAGCAAAATTAAATCCGATTTAAAATATAAACTGGAGGATGGAGTTGCAGTGGTACAGTCAACACTGCACCTCTATTTTGTGTCACCAGTATAAGCAGTTTTTTAAGTGTTGGTGGAAACCCCGTTTTTCATTATTGCACTCAGTGTACAGATGCAGTTTTTTGCATGCTAAAAAGGACGTAACAGCTTACTATTTTGTATATTCCATGAAAATAGCTTTTGCAGTATTTAGACGTTAGTGATCGCAACAAACGTAATGTTGCAGATGTAAATCTCATTAAAATCAACATGGAAGCAAATAGCTTTAAGTAAGAATATAAAATTTTAACTACCTTCAAACTACCCTTGCAAGCTGTAGCAAGGGTAAGGGGAGCTGCCCCCTCCCAAATAAAATATGACTAATGTTAAATTCCTCGAGTATGTGAAATGCTTGCTCCAGAAGCCGGGTATGGCTGATCACCTTAAAACACAACTGCTCGCCTAGACCCTGCCTCCTAGCTGGCTGGCACTGAGGCATAGGAAGTCTGCTTAACCACATTCAACCTCTTCTTTATATTGGTTTATGGCCGAGATGTACACATGTAGCAAAAATGAGTTTAGTTTATAATTTCAAAAATTACCATAACACCACAGTAGAACTGCACCATTTTAAAGAACGTTTGGTGCAGTTTTACTGTGGTAGTATCATGTAATTTTTAAAGTCGTTTAAATAACCACTCTATAAACTTTTTGCTGGTGTTTATCACTGGTTTGGTTTGTGTCAACAAAAATCGTGGCAATCTGTGTTTATATTGGTAAATGAAGACACCAGAGGGAAATAATATACTTTACCACATGAGTAGAACAAGCAATAGTGCTTGTTCTTGTTAAAGACAATTGAAAACTTAACTTCAATATACACAAACCAAATCGGAGGGAAATAATATACTTTACCACATGAGTAGAACAAACAATAGTGCTTGTTCTTGTTAAAGACAATTGAAAACTAAGCTTCAATATACACAAACCAAATCGGAGGGAAATAATATACTTTACCACACGAGTAGAACAAACAATAGTTCTTGTTTAAATTTTCGCTGATTGGCGATCACTTCCTTTAGTTTACAAGTTTACATCACGATAACGAAAAAACGAGAGATGTTAAAAACTAAATAGCAGTGCACAGTAAGGACACCTACCACACCATTGCTTGAGATAAGACAGCTAGGGATGTAACTAGGGAAAAACACACACGACCACCACGCAAAAACACCACAAAGTTAAGTTGAATTTTTGGTGAAGCGCAACACCCGTTCACCTTCTAAAGTGAACGGAACGGGTGTTGCACTTCACCGAAAATTCAAGCGAACTTGCGGTGTTTCTGCGGGGTGGCCGTGTGTGTTTTTCCCTAGTTATGTCTTTTCAGACCACTGTAGACGCCGGTTGCCGGTATTTTGTGAACTAGGAATGTACCGAATATTCGGTAATTATTCGGTATTCGGCCAAATATGTAAATTATTTGGTGCCGAATATTCGGTATTCAGCAGTTTAACTATTCAGTTGTATATTCGGTGCATCCTTGAAGACAGCCATCCTATTTAACTCCCAACTCTCTGCATGACCCCCAGCTTCGTGCATGCGAGACAATAGGCATTAGCCATTCTCAACAACAAAGTGTCCCCTCATCAACTTAACAGGACCAACGTACAGCAAGAATGGCCATCGCTGGCTACTGGGTTCAGCAGACAGTAGGGACACGAGTTGCAAAACAAGTTTGTTTTGCAGATCAGTGGTCGCCACGAACTAGCTCACGTGCGTGTATTTTGAAATGCAAATGGACTGTTTTTTCGTTATCGTGGTGTAAACTTGTGAGTGGCGATACGTTTCTGAAGGTATTCGCCAATCACTGAAAATTGAAACAAGAACTATTGTTTGTTCTACTTGTGTGGTAAAGTGTATTATTTCCCTCTGATTTGGTTTATTTTTTTAAGTTTTCAGTTGTTTGTCTGTTTTACTGTGTAAGCAACAATGGATGTGAAGTAATAACCGATAACTACTGTTAAATCAATAGTAGACATAAATCGCTGTAAATAATATGAAGGTAAATTGGAAACGTGCCATCAGCGAGAAATAATGTAGACCAGCAAGCCACATTTAAGCACTCAAGTGATGGTTGATTTCAAACAAAATTGTATATTCACAGTTCGCACCAATTTATCTTGGGTTAATCTACCATCTTAGTTTAATGGTAGAACCTATTGGCAAGTTGGAGGGGCCCCTATGGGCTATTCCAGTTTGCCAATTATCGTCGAAATGGAGCACCTTGCAGCACCTACAGCAGCTTGACGAAATGGTACTCCATTCGGGGATTGAAGTAAAGATCTGGATAAGATTTGTGGATGATGTCCTGTCTGCTGTCAAGAAGTCAAGATTTGATGAAATCGACGAAGTTCACAACTGGAGAGTACTATAGAAGTTCGGGTGAAGAAAAAAGAAAGAGGTGAATGGGCCTTCTTGACGTCGGACTAAAAGAGGAAGAGCAACAAAACGATTACGTATGAGCCATATGTAAAGGTAATGGTGGCTACGACTCTGGCTATACTGTTCTCCACAATCTCATTAATTCTGGACACCTGAAGCGGCAGCTGCGAGCAATTGCACAAAATGAATTTGTACACATAGTTAGAAATGCTAGCAGCAGTGAGATGGCGAAATCACATCTCGAAAGGACAAAGTGAAATATCTGAAACTGGACTCTCCAGCTGGCTCATTAAACTGATTAGTCAAAAGCATGGACTGTCGTTAGTCATAAGTAGTTGAGAAGAGATGAACCTAAAAAAAACGGCACCAGTCCTTGATACCGCCAAAAGTCAGCCTCACTTTATCTGGTGAGTGTGTCGATTTCAAGTACAAGGTGTTTTAAAGAAACACTGTTTCACCACCTGTTTAAAGAATGTTAAAGGTGTTAAAAAGACTGTCACAAAGCCATTTGTTACACAGGATTCAAAGAAAACACATACGCAAAAATACCAGGGATGAAATGGAAATGGGAAAGGTAAAAACTGCTAGGAAAGCAGAAACCATAAAGTATAAGAACGAGATTACGGATGTTGCACTTTATTGTTTGCGAGTTGTACTTCCTAGCTATAAAACTTGGCAGAAACAGGGCAGCTAACTCTGCAGAAAGAAATCTGTGTCTGCAGGACTAATCGTTTCGCGGAAAAGTTTCTGCCATGGGAACGAAGAATATTACCCACTTTGAGTTCGCAAGATTAGGTTTATGTTAAATAAGAAAAATGAAATTAAAAGTAAAAAGGCTTTAAAGTTAATGTGGAAGGCGATTAACATAAGCCATGCAAATATGCATTCTGCATTTCCCAGTATTGTTTTTGTCTGGCTGTGCTTTGAGCCATTTGCTGAATTGGTGCCGAAAGATTTATGAAAGGATACTCTCCCCCCCCCCCCCTTCCTTTTCCTGCTTTTTTGCAGTTGGCCGTAATATTATTGGATTTCCGAACGGTTTGCTTTTTCGAGCGAGTGGGTGATTCTGGGATGTGGCTAAGCAGTTTGTCTTTGGGGGAGGCAGAATGGGTTTTGACACATTTGACGTTTAAAGTTGAACTGTGCAAGGTGTGCTTTCTTAAAATATTTGCATTATAAGAAAAAATGGAATTGGCTTGCAACCTATGACAGCACTTTCAGTGTTGGAATTATTGTACTTGTTTATGTGAATAAGTATAGCAGACTAATATGTCGAACGTCCGAACAAGGGATTTCTCCCTATATTTTTTAACTACTGTATTTAATTGACCATCTTCTATTTTTATGTTGGAAATCCCTCGGTGTAAAAAGACTTTGTGTACGAAACGGCTCCATAAAAAGAGCACTTATCAAGGCACGAAACTGCGTATCTACATGGAAGTCTTGGTTCGGAAGACTGTCTCGGAAAACAGTGTTCATACTTTGTAACTCCATGACTAACATAAGTTAGTCAAAAGCGCACACTCCCACTACCAAGACACTCAATCTGTTGACGAAAATTTTGATAATTTCATACTGTTGTCTTCAGACTTCATACAGTTTTTGTTTTGGCCCTGATCACATCTTTTGCTCACTGCTGGTTTTCAAATCTGGCTGACAATGTTGCTTTACCCTATTTGTAGTGCTTGATCCCTTCCATTCGCAGAGCCTATTCAACTACCGGTCAAATTCACCACTCTTCCGATGGCTCTCATTCGGGTGGAGGATCCCTGAATGCTCATTAGTGTAGTCTTGTGAAATTGGTAGTTTTAAAGGCCATTGATTCTAGTCACCAAAGAGATGTGCCAAAGCTCTGTTGTTACAATTAGATTAAAAACTACTAGAAAGACTGACTTGCCCAATGTTGTGCCCAATGTTTTAAAATAAAAACTTGGTAATTTTGCGTCATTTAGACACCAAGTTAAACCAGTTATCCTCATTTGTCGAGCAGCGTGTTTTGTTCCAACTTGGTTTGCATTTTGCAATCAATACTGGGATTCCTGTAAACACTTCTTTTGGAGCATCGCGGTATGATGAATGTGAATCCTAACTCAAGCTGCTGTGAGCAATTTAAAGAAAATGGCCCGCAATGTAGGTGGTAAATTTCGGTTTTCTTTTTTCTTTCCATTTTTCATTATTCATGAACAGAGAGACCACAAAGGCTTTAAAAATTTAATGGGTGAAATATTAGATGCAGCTGTTGCGCACAAATGTCTCTTAATGTAGCCCAAGGTTAACAGATGACGAAACGCTTCCCGTTCTCCATAAAAGCTCAGTGCTTGGGAGTCGAGCTAGGTATTTCTTTGCTAACTGCATGAATTTGTGAGATTAAAGTTAAAACTCCGCAAACTGGTCGAACTGTTGTGGTGCACTGCTGATTAAGGCGGGGTGGGGCAAATGGTGCGTGGCTGAGGTTTGTGTATTTTTGGGCTACTTTAGTACAGCCTCAAAGCTGTTAATATCCATGCAGCAAGATGATGGCTGATAGCATGATTAATGATGACGGCCTGGGATGGCAAAAATTCTTGCCTCGTTGCCAAACATAACAAATGGTAAATGAAAATGCCACGATTTTTGTTTGGTCTGCCACATAGCTGCCATATGCAGAAGTCGTTATTTTTATTGCGGTACCCACTTTGACACCTGACACGACTAATACAATTCATTACACCAGAACTAATACAAAAATAAAACATTTTAAGTGGCTAATAGTGTTTATCAAATCTCCTCAGAAAAATGTTACTGTAAATCTCCTATTAAACACCCACGAGCTGTTGAATTAATTTGGTTAACAAATTAATTCAATAAAGTTATAATTTGAAATCTTGCTTCTGTCCAGCGAGGGCGTTTAGGCCTAACTGCACCGCGGTAAATTCTGCCTGTATGTAATCATTCATGTGTGTGATCTGGGTTTGGTCTAGCATTAACTCGATGCCTTTATTCTCATTTGTTCAGGAATTTAGTTTACTAGTGTGCTTTATGTATGTAGCTTTTAGTTAATTTTGGTGCAGTAAACCCACGATTTAAGGGGGTGAAAACATTGATTTCTCTAAATGTATGATGCTTTTAGTCGATTTCTAGCAGAAAAATTACGATGTAATTCTAAAATGCTTTAGGTCGGAAATCGTGAACTTCCGTTTTTTCTAGTGTACGATTTCTGCTGTTTGGCTTGTTTTCCTCGTTTCTGTATAAATGCAAATCATTTGGGATTCAGAATTAAGTTTGGTATGGTTAGTTTCTGAACTATAAGACCCAAAAACCCCCATTCTCCTCATTATGCATACAGTAAGTTCCAAGGACCGAGTTCTAAATTAGATTTCGGCAAAACTTTAAAACGTAACAGCAGTGAGAGAAATTTCCAAAATCATTCAATTTAGATTCTCCCCGCCCCTCCCCCGGCTTTCACATCTATAACAAAAAAGACTTTTCTTTTGGCTCTTTATTTCTGTACATGTGAGCTGATGTCAGCTGTTGTCTTAGCTGCATTCATATGCTTAAAAAAAGGTTGTTTTTTTTCTTTCTTTTTTTATAGGTAAAGTTTCTGAAGAGCAAAGAAGGCTGTGCCATGGTGCAAATGGGGGATGGTGCAGCTGTTGAACGGGCCATTCACAACCTCAACAACTGTTTCTTCTTTGGAACCAAGATGCAGTTAGGGTAGGTGGAAGCTGTTTTATTTTTCCCTTTTGCTTTGTAGCTTGCATAAGTCAGCTATTTCTAACTTCTTTTCGGGGTGGTGGGTCAAAAAAAATATTAAATTTCTGGAAATGTGTTGGTTGGGAACAAAGTTTGTGGAAAACGAGTCGGTGTATGCGTGACCGTTATTTTATTATGGTACTCTGGATGGATACTGTAACATAAATTATTTGAGAAAAAAACCCTGGAACTAGTACTGTATCAATGATCAAAACTTAACCGTCTTGTTTAAAAAAATAATAATTGCAGAGTCCAGTATTGTATTTTTGTTAGCTTTAATGAAATGCATTTTTATGCATTTAATCTTCTTGGCTTTGATGATCGTGGGTACTAAGCATTTTAAAACCGCTTACTACTGCATTTTACAAAATTAACCTATTTTAAAAATGTTATTACTGCTTACATCAAGAGCGTACAAGCGTACAGTTTTTGAATACCTCTTTACATGAGAAATCTTTCAAAACTCGGGCAATTTTATTTGCTGCCTATTTTGAGAAGTTTGTAGTTTGGCTTATTCCTAGGTTTCACTAACAATTGTTGCTCTCCTTGAAAGCAAGGGAGTTGCCATAGCAACAGCATGAGTCCTGTCAGGACAGATCTGGTTGCTGCAGGCAGTTGGGATTGTTTCTCAGAGGTGGTGTGCTTTTGTCTGTGTCAAACATGGCCCATTGTTGCCCAAAACTGAGAGATGGGACTTGTTAAGCACACTAATTGGTATATAAAAAAAAACACTTTTATATAATACATTTTACTAAAGCGGCTTACAGTTTAAATCGGATGTTATGGCAGCCCAAAATATGAGCGAATCGGTCATTAGTTAAGGCTGTCTAAAATGCAAGGGAAGCCAGTTGCCAACTTTTTTCAGATGATCCTTTAAGGTACATATAAAAAGGTACTAAAAATGTATTTTTCTGGGCTTGTATGTTTTTTATGCTTGTACGCTCTTGATATAAGAAGTAATAGCATTCTAAAAATAAGCCAGTTTTGTATAAAAACTAAGTTTAAAATTATGAATCACAAGTACGCCGTAAAGCAAATGCTGTTAAAATTTAGCTGCACAGTAGTTAATGCCTCATTTGCAAATCTTGGCACACTCATGATGTTACGGGGTAGGTGGGTTTTAAATATGTGCCAGTAAGATGTAAACACATAAGCCATAAATTTGAATGGTAGAAGAATGGCCCAGTCTTGATGTAGGACGTGGACCAGCCCCAAAATTATTGCGTTTTATAATGCAGCGCCTTTTTTTTTAACCTCTGCGGCATGACCTTTAACCTCGTGTATCTCTAGAACAAATAAAAGTGCAGCTCAAACTTGTTATTTCACATTCATCTCGCACATATTAAGTGGTTATTATTACCAGTGGGTTGGTTCGGGTTATACAAGCGTACATTAACAGTATTGGATATTTTTTGACTGCGGGTCACCTGAACGGCGGGTTATATGTGGGAAATTACAGCACGAGATCCATAACACAGTTGAGCTGAACGGGCTCAATTTTAAACCTTAGTATTCTTAACACCTTACCAGGGACTTTTGTCATATATGCATATAATAGAACTACCCGGCCTTACTTTAGTGTCCCATTTCTAAATTGGCATCCCGCAGTCCCGAATCCTATGTCATGCGTTTGCTTCAAATAAACTCCAGCGATAGCAGATACCCCCTCCCACCTCTCCCAATCCAGTTAGTTCTTAGAGCATTAGAATGTTAACAATAGCAGGATTAGAACTTCATGGACCTGCCGACCTTCTAGTTACGGATCGGACAGCTACTTAGATGTAACAGGCGTAGCAGCATGCACTGCCCAATTCGCCCCCTTGACATGGCCAACTACGTTCCGGATTCTGCCCCTTTGGAGTTTGGCCTCACTTTAAGTAGAAGTAGTACATCCAAAGTAGTTTCCCATCTCTTATCATAATTTTGAAACCTTGGGGAACATCTAACACATGATTATTAGTGATCTCCCTTGCCACTGCAGCCTGCTTGGAGCAACCATAGTCCCAACCCGAATCCGCGGCAGCAATTAAGAAGCTCGAAAACTTCCATTTTGTTGAAGAAAGGTTCCCAGCGATCGTCTGAAGCATCCTTTGGCAGACTAGAGCAGTCGTCACCGGCATGCTTCACCGCCGTGATGCCATTCTCGTCTCTGCTTGAGGAGTAAACCACAGAAAGTTCAGGAATTAAGAACCATCCCGTTGTGTGAAGCAACCACCGTGTTCAAAAGAAACGGTCTTCAATGGGAAAGTCTACCATTTCAAGGCCCTTCCGTATGGACTGACCATGGCTCCATGGATCTTCACACCTAGCTAAAAGGTCTGGTGCAGCCAGCCAAAGACTCCAAGCAGACCTTGCAGGCCTCCAGACCACGTTGGACCAACTGTTTAAGCTGGACTTCGGAATCAACCTAAAGAATTTCCCACCTCGAGCACATGAGAACTTGAGATACCTCAGTGCTCTCTTGGACCGGAAGGGTTTCACCATCCCTCCATCGCCGGAGAGCAACCCTTCCGAATGTCAATCCGGTAGCAGTCGCCATTTGGCCAGTAGACCTTACAAAGCACTCACCATTTCACAATTTTTACTCGCTACATACCAAGTACGTCTTTGCACGATGAAAGGTTTCTCTAATTCATGCGTTAACAAAATTTTGCAATTTTCTTAAACTCCAGTATTAATGCAGAAAGTCCAGTTATATAGCCCTTATAAATCTGAGCATAACGCCGCAAACCGTTCGTATCTAACTTATACGGTTCCAGAGATACCCCTTTTTTAGTGGCATGCTCTGTAGCTAGTCGCCGATTTGGCGAGTAAGGCTTAATTCCAAGTCGCCAACTGTTGATTTCCACTCGCCAAATGGCGAGTGGCGACCGACATTGGGAAGGGTTGCCGGAGAGGGTTCTCTCCATCTAGGAAGCAGTTATCTATCGATCAGCTGGGTCATAAGAACTTCTCGACGACGCCCCTTTGTGAGATCATTGGCTTCCTGGTGGTGGTGCAGACATACCCCCACCCCCTTGCAGTGGTACAGGAAGACAGGATTTAGAATTTTCCAACATCAGAAGCTCCTGTGGTGGTGCGGCCACACTTACGCTATGTCAGGAGTCTCGTCAGTGAAGAGAACCCCCCCCCCCATTTCCCCCCAACCACTGGATGGGGTACCCAAGCCAACACTCACTGGAGTTCACGTCAACATCCTAGAGTTAAGTGCAATCTATCTTGAAATGCGTCACTTTCAAGACCAGCTGAAAGGAACACTTCAAATACACAGCTTTAGCATCACTGCTGTTGCTTACTTGAACATGAGGAAGGACCCACTCAAGGAATCCCCTCCTGCCGGCAGAGCAAATCTTTCTTCTGGCCATTCTTTTGAAAAGCAAGATAACATAGCTACACATCCCTGGGAACTGTGAAAATTCTGGCGGACCACTTATCCAGGCAAAGCAAAGTCCCAACAATGGAGGGGACACAAAATACTTCTATATGCAAAAAGATCTTTGTTGAACTTCGATGATCGACCACTTCGCCACAAGCGCCAATCACCTGAATCAAGAGTCCTTTCATGGGCATTCAAGCGTGGGCGATGGGCGCTCTGACAGCATCGTGGACTGACATGTTCGCTTACATCGTCTCGTATTACATCCTCCTTCCACTGATCCTGGGAAGGAACGTTTTTCCTCGTCCTCCCAGATTACCCTACTTAGAATTCCTTAACCACACTTTTTTTTGGGGGGGGGGATGAATATGCCGCCTTCAGGTCGGTGCTTTGAGCAGCTGACACACTTACGTCATAGAGGACTTCAGAATAACCAGCCTCATGAAAGCTTTGGCATTACAAGGCAAGTCATGACAACGGTATCATCTTCCCTTGATATTGACCAAGGAGCACTACGAGCCATTAGGGCTAGCATCGTTAGGACTTCTAACCCACAAAACTGCCCTCCTTATTGCCTTCGCGTAAAGCTATAGCAAGCTTCAAGCCCTCAACATTGACGAAGCTTAATTGGCGATTTGGCCCAAACTTTAGCTCAGTGAGTCTTTTGCCTCAAGCACCTTTCAGAACAAAAGCACAATCATTCATGAAAACATCAAAATGCTTCACGATCGTTGCAGGGGATGACTGCAGTGGCCTTCAGTCAGGAGTTCTCCGCTTCTACTTCGATGCAACTGGAGATCCAAAGTGGAGAAAAGACTGAATGTACTTACCTCGGCCATGATTGCGTCCTTGTTCCGCTATGTAATTGGATTCTCCTATGAGAACACTTATGGATTCAAACCCCAGTGAATGTCAACACTGCCCCTGAGATTCGAATTCTGTCCTCTTCGTGGGCGGCTTACCATCATGGCCCATTAGTAGAAATCCTTCCCACTACCTCCTGGAAGTATGAGACCACTTTCACTACACTACATACAAGACATTTCCACCCAAGCAGCTGCTGTAGCTTCCTTCAGACCACACTCCGTACACCAGACGATCCAACACAACCGCAGGGAATCTACAAACTAACCCAGAAGCCGACTCCACCTTCTGAAGTCTCTACCATGCAAATGTTTAATTGGAGAGGTATTTTGGGATAAAAAAAAATGTGTTCTATATGCGAACGATAATATGCATTACCTGAGCTTTTAGCATTCTATTTCAGCTTTGCTGTTTTATCTAGAGATAGTTTTAGGAGCCTGCCAGCCTCGCGACCCACTGCGCATCCTTTCTGTGCATCCTCCGTCTGTATAAAGCGCCATCAGCGACCGGAGTGTTATCTTTTTTTCTCTACGTCTCGACCGCAACAGATGTGCTGTTTCTCTCCTAGGAAAATACAAGGTTAAATCTTCCGTGGTCTGAGATACTGCGGTCCTTGTGCTACTCTTCTTCAATGCCACAAGCCAAGAGTACGCCCAGGGAGGCATTTGCCCGGGTGGCCACCCAGTCTCCGTCTGATGAACCTTTAGTTGAGGACCCAACGCCACCCTTGTTAGGATTCTCTATCTTATTAGCGGCCTGCCCACAGTAGCCCGACGACCATTCTCACGGGCCCTCTCCTGCGGGATGATCGGCATCCAACAAAACTACTCATGACACGACCATTACGTCTCCGATTCAATACGGCCAGGCTCTGCCCTTGTCTGACCTGTGGTCGCTCCGTCCAATCTTTTTAAGCACAAGGAAGCTTATGTTCAACCTAAGTTTAAAAAAAAAGTTAGGCATTCTGCAGAAAAACGAAAACAAACTCCTCGTCCCTCGGAAGGTCCGATTGATTTCTCTTCGTGGTCGTCAGGCTGCTCTTAAACCACCTCTGTCCCTTGCCGCTGGCCTTCCTAACGAACCACTTTCCAGGGAAAGGTTTATGAACTTATGGAAACTGCTCTTCGTTCCTTCAAATGTAAGCGAACGACTTCTCACCGGCTGACCTAATACACCCAGGATTGAGTAGCCACTGTCTCCAAGAAAATACGGTCATCATTGGATGCTCCCATTCACAATATCCACCAAAATCGGCTTTTCTGCTTATTCAGCCTCCATGACCTTCCCGATTCATTATCATCATGGACTCTTGACGGCTCCGGTTCAGTGGCCGATGACCCTGATCAACAGTCGGTTGTCTCTAATGATCTGTCTCATCACTCCCATTTTGACACATCTTTCCTCGACAACCCCGACCCTCCGACAACCCCTTTACCAGCCCTCTTAAAGACGGTCGAAGATAACTGTCCAGACTGCTTCTTTTAGACGCCATCACCTTTCGACCGAGCCAAGCAAGAATCTCCGTCTCTCCACCGGCTTTGGATTTGGTCTGCGCGACTGCCTTCCTCGCTAACAGGTGGTCTTCGGCCAATCAACAAAACTGCTGACAACCTTACTTCGTAATGGGGGTCTCCTTCTAGGGAAGGGCAATCCCTTAAAACTCTTAAGGATCCTCCGCCCAACGGGAGATAAGACCGCAAATCCTAACAACTTAATACTTACCATGTTGTGAATTCCTTACCCTCGATCAGCAATTGGCGTTTCATGACTAGGGAGTAGGGATATCCGCGTATCATTTTTTCTCATTTATAGTAATTGCTCAAGTGCTCAGGAAGATGCACCAGTCACCAGGGGAATACTTAACTTGTAGCTCCCCATGACCGGCGGCAGCATTGTACGTGGACCTGCTGGAGATGGCGAAGCAATCAAGCTGCAACCATTGCCAAATCTGTCGGAACACTGCGGGAAGACCCTGAACCCCAAGCTGAAAAAATTAATCTTCACATGTGGAGGCTTAAACAGAAATTCCTAGAAGAGGCAGGATTCTCAAAGTTATCAGCAACCTGCTTAAAGCAGGGTTGCGTTTTTTTTGAAAAGCCCAACCCAGGTGGGTTTTTTAGGGCTTTTTTTTTTCGGGTTTTATCAAGTTTTGCTGTTTATTTACTTTTTTTTTATGTGAGCTGAATTTTTTTGCAACGCTTTATGCACTCGGTTCTTTTTCAACTCTGCTTATGAACTCCTTTTGGAGTTCGGGTTAGTAAATTGGCAGTTCAGTAGGAAATATAATTATTAAGCATCCGTCATTCATTTTACTCCACTAAACTAAGTCATATCTACCTTTTAAACTAAGTATCTGGGTCAGTCGAAGACCAACTGTTGAAAAAATGATCTCCGTAACACCTTTTTTCAACTACTAACCCCCTACAAATTGAAAAAAACCACTTACTGGGTTTTTTCATGTGGGTTTTTGTGAAAAAAAAACCCAGTGGGTTTTATTGTGCTGGGGAAAATCACAACATCCCTGTATAAGTGCCATTGTTCATTCATTATCAAAGTGTGTAAGGCAAAATGGTGGAAATGGTTTCACTGGTGTCGTCGAACCTTAGTTCCAAGCTGAAAGTGACGAGAGCACTCATGGGGTGCTGTCACAAGCGTGTGATGCCTTTTAGTGGACGAGCTGACAGGTAACGAGAAATTCGGACAGTAAGAGCATTATTCACGAACAAGCATAATAAAGATAAGTGTTTTAGGATAAGTAAAAACATTAGTTTCAGAACTTTTCTTTTAGGCTGTAAAAAAAGCTTACAGTTGGTCAAAATTTTTTAGATTACTGTACTTCATTTGGTTTTAAGAAGTAACATTTAGCTATCAGTTAAAAAGGATTCTAGTTACTATGAAAATATACATTACCTAACTTTTAGCATTCTCCTTCCCCAATGCTGTTTGTTTGCTATTGAGAAATTAAATGAAGAATTCCTCCGTCCCGCTACCTTCCGCGCATCCTACTGCGCAGCTTCCATCATCGTGTATAAACCAGAGCAGAGAGCTCCGTCTCATCTTGTCTTTACCTATGGTCCTGCACGGTTGTGCTGTTAGTTCCTGGATTTCTACGATTCCGTTGAGAATGCCTCGCCCAAAGGGTGCGCCTAAAGAACCATTGGTTCCTCCGTGTTCTCTCCTCCTGCACTACCACTGGACCCCCTAGAGTTCGGGGGAGGGGGGACGTTCTGATTTCGGATTCCGGACAAAGTTCATTTGCACCGACTGTTCCAGTCCCGAATCACTTCTTGTCCGATTCCACGATTCCGGCAATTCCGCCTGCTGACACTGCCACCACGTTTCCGATTCCGTGCGTCATCCTTCTCAAAGCCTGCTTTCCCCCCAGTAAAGGACCTGTTCCGTGCCAAGGAATATTATGCTCGACTGAAACTTCAAGTCAAGGCACGCCAAGGCGGGGGCCTCTCCCATGGTTAGTCCTCTCGACCTTTCCTCCTTCCACCGCTTCCCATTCCGTTACCTCCAGCTGTTCGGGGAACCGCTCTCTAAAGAACTAGTCCACGCCCTTATGGACTCTGCTATTCGCATCTTCAAGAGGAAACACCCGGAACCATCTTCCTATACCCGATCTTGGGTAGTTGGTGTCTCGAAGCCTCGCCTTGTGGATCCAGATTCCGGACCTTCTCATCGCCCTGACCCGGTTCCGCCACCGAACCGTTTCCTGCACCTCCTGTTATGACTCCTGAGGATCATCTTTCCTTATTTGATGATGACGACCGTCAATCTTATCGTTCACACGATCCGCCCCTCTCTGGGAATGTAGATCCCTCCTTTCCAGGCGAACCAGACCAGTCCGAAATACCTTTACCTGAACTTTTGAAGACACTGGAAAGCATCTTTCTTGATTGCTTCTCTACAAGCCCTCTCCCGATTCCACTGAGCCCTGCAAGAACCGGGGACTTTCTACTGGTTTCGGTTTTGACCTTCGCGACCAGCTGCTTCATTAGCCCCCGGTAATTGGCCAATCAACTTCATTACTCACTACGTCGCTCCGTACTGGCGGTGTTCTTCTAGGGAATGGTTCACCTCTGGAATTTGACAAGGATCCGCCACCTCCACGACCTGGAAAAACCACCAAATTTTTCCTCCCCTCTGGGTACTGCGAACCCGCGGAATTTTGATACGTATCCTTAATCCGAATTCCTCACAGCAGAAGCCAAGATGGATTTTGGTTCTTCTCTATTCCTGCTTGCCGGGCTGCAGTTCAAATTTTTGTGCTCCATGACAGCGATCGCTTCTTCGCCTGGGTCACTCTGCCGCTTCCCAGGCCGATGTGCTCAATACCGCCGCCTTTATGAATGTCTATATACGAATCCGCTGCCTCCAGATACGTGACAGTTGGCATTCCTTATCAACCAGGTCTTTCGAAAGCCTGTTTTGCAACCTATCAATAAATGAACTGGTTAACTTAGCACTTTTCAACTCTACCCTGCTCCTGCACAGCCCCGAACCTCCACAGCTCCACCCGTCATGTCCTCCAAAACCAACCAATTCATGAGTCCGACACACTGTTCCGGGGCATGATTCCTAAGGTGGCACCACACCTGGATGTTTCTCGCAAGCCTAAGCCTGCCCACCCACGACATTTCAGATGTTCTCGCCAGCTTCCCAGATTGCGCCAAGACCAACCTAGAGATGATCGCTCTGCACCCGGGAATGAAGATACCCATCCTTCATCCATTCCTCGGCCCCCGTCGCCCTTTCGTTCCATCACCTAGGGGCGCGGTCGATTCCCTGGCCGCTCCGCTACTCCGGATTGACGACGACGCTATGAATATAAATAAATAATTTGTTGCAGGACCAATGGGAAGGCAAGGATCGGTGTGATCACTAACAGCCAACCCAACTAGAGAAAGTGACGTAAAGATGTGGCTGGATGCAAGACCACTGGGGCCCGTTGTAAATAATTAACCGAGTGTTAAAAACGTCGTACAAATTTGGTTAAAATTTAGTTGCCTAAGGTGACGACGAAAGGCAGACAGCTGCTTCGGGGAGCGAATTCCAAGCCCCAATAACTCTCACCGAAAAGAACTGTCGTCGGCACTCCAAACGGAATTTGTAATTTGAAAGAGTGACCTCTAATTCTCCCCTCAATGTTCAGATCGAAGAAAGGCAAATTGACTCGAACCAATCCACGCAAAATTTTAAATGCCAAAATTAGATCAGACTTAAGTCGCCGCAATCAAGGGATTCGAGTTTTAGCCGCAGAATCCGCTCGCTGTCAGTAAGGTTGCGCGTACCAGGCAACGATTTTGTGAACTTCCGTTGGACTGCCCCAATCCGCTCAATGTCGCCCAACAGAGCTGGTGACCAGAGTTGCTGGCATACTCTAAGATCGGTCTAACAAAAAAGCTTGTATGCCCAAACCTTGACTTCGCGGCTACTGTAAGAAAAATATCGGTTCACCACACGTAAGCGGCTGTACGCCACAGCTGTAATTTTTCGGCAGTGTAGACTGAATTTTAAATCATTGCTGAACCAAACTCCGAGGTCCCTAACCTCAGTAATAACTGGGAGAGGCAAGTTGTTTTGTAAATAAAATCGGTGATTGTTCTGCCAAAGTACATAGTTTGACACTTAGTGAAGGAAAGTGGGAGCTGCCAGTCATCAGCCCAATCCGTGACGTAGGCTACCTCTGATGCAAGGACTAAGGCATTGTCCGCATCAATTATCGCCGAATCCAGCTTCAAGTCATCAGCAAATTTGGATTGGTAAGAGTTGCCTTTTTTACAGGTAAGATCATTAAGAAAAATTACAAATAGAAGTGGTCCCAATAGGGAACCCTGTGGGACACCACTAATAACATCCGACTCGAGAGGAGAACGAGTTACCCACCGAGACCCTTTGTGAACGACCACTGATGAATGCAGCGATCCAGCTAAAGAGGGTGCCATCAAATCCCATTTGAGCCAACTTCAGCAAAAGTTTAGAATGAACGACCTATTCAGATGCCTTCATAAAGTCAAAGTATACGACATCGGTACCTATGCCAATATCCATTACGCATGTCCATCTATCGAGGCAGCACAACAGTTGCAAAGTGGTCGACCGACCACTTCCAAACTGGTCATCATTTATAAGACTTCAGTCGATGAATGCCAACATTCGATAACGAACTATGGATTCCATGATAGATTCTATGCTTCCCCTGGACCGAGATTCCATGGACGTTCCGGGCACTGACATTATCCCACTCCCACAACCAGTAGGGGGTCGCCTACACTTCTACACCACGGCGTGTAGCCATTACTTCGGATACAACCGTTCTTTCCATAGTCTCCAAAGGTTTTCTACCGGAATTCCTTCGTTTCCCTCGTTTGCAACACCCGGCGATGGAGTTGGAACTTCCGCTGTCCCTGCCCTGTCTGTCGAGATCTCTGTCCTTCTACGGAAGCATGCAGTTCGAGTTGTTCCCAGTCTGGTTCGACAGGGGTTTTACAGCAGCATCTTTCTTTGCCTCAAGAAAACGAAAGGATCCCATCTGATTTTCAACCTCCTGCCTCTAAACCAGTTCATCATCCTCACCAAATGTAAACGGCGGAATCGATTCGCCACAATGATTCCCCACGATTGGATTTCTTCTTTAGCTCTTGCGGACACATACCTCCACATTCCGCTGCATGCCTCTGTCCAGCACCTCTTCCGTTTTATTTTCAATGGTTCCGTTTACGAGTTCCTTTGCCTTCCGTTCGGATTGAACGCGGCTCCTCGCATCTTTACTTTAGTCCTTCGGCCAGTTCTCACCTACTTGAATCAACACGGCATATGCATCCACACATTCGACGACTGGCTTCCTCATCAAGCCCGAACCTCACTCCTTGTCAATCTACGTATCGTCACGTCTCTTTTGGCCAAACTAGAGTTTGACTTCAACGTTTCCAAGTCCCGCTTTCAACTGGCCCAGACGTTCACGTTCCTCGGTGTATTCTTAGACCTCGCGTCACAGCATCGTCATGCCATCCCCTGAACGTGTTTCCGGCCTGCTCTATTCCGCCCGATCTTTTCTGCGTCTACCTCAGTACACCCTTCGCGACCTCGATTCTTTGAGGGGGGGGGGAGATCCTAGGATAGCATTCGTCTTACCACCAAGACCCCTCGTCCAGAACTTCCCATTCTCAATGCGGAACTGGTGGATGGATGTCTGCTCTTATCAGTGACGGTTCACTGCACGAACCAATTCCAGACGTCCATCTGTTCACGGATGCCTCCCTACACGGTTGGGAGCCCACATCGGCAACTGCATGGCCTCCGGGTCTTGGGATCCTGGAACGATAAATCGCATCAACTTCCTCAAACTACGTGTCGTCGTCTTCGGGCTGAATCATTTCCGATACCTGTTCTCTGATCGTGTTGTGCAGATCCATGTAGACAACACCACGGCTGTGGCCTATCTTTGGAGGGGAGGGGGGAACGCATTCACGATCACTTCATGTCCTGACATCCGACATCTTTCGCCTTTTGCATCACCCTGCGGACCTGTCTGCTTCCTCTCCACATTCTGGGCAACCGCAGTGTCGTTGCCGATTGCTCTCTCCCTTTGCTGTCCACCATCGAGCGAATGGACCTTGCACTCTTCAATTTGCAATGCACTGTTAGAGACCTGGGGACGGCCCGTGATCGACCTATTTTCCGCGAGGTTAATACCAGTATTCCCCACGTCCTCAGCCCGATTCCAGATCCACGTGCTTGGGCAGTCGACGCATTAACAATGAACTGGAGCCAACTCTTTGCCTACGCCTGCCGTCCGCCCAGGATGTTACCCCTGGTCCCCCGCAAGATTGCCGCGATCCCAGGACTGTTCTGCTAATTGCTCTGAACTGGCCGGCAGCGGCATGGTTCCCAGTGCTCCTCGACCTCCTCATTGATTCACCACACCGCATACCGCTCCTCCCTGATCTTCTAACCCAGATCTTCTAACACGGAACAGTGTGGCATCATCATCATCATCCACAATCCCTGTGACTACACGGGTGGCTATCCTCCGACCCCTTGAACCATCAGGAGTTTTTCCGGATCAAGTCTTCCGCATCGCTTCCAGGGCTGTCCGAGCATCCACCACAAAGATCTATGACAGCCACTGGCGCTGTTGGTTTCGCTAGTGTCTCTCTCAACAAGTTGATCCAGTCGGTCCCTCTATGCTAGATCTCTTTTAAGATTCCTCAATTTCCTATTCCAAGACGGTCTCCGCTGTTCCACTAAACTACTTTACTGCTCCGCCCTGAACGCGGTCTTCAAGGCCGCCGGACACTTCGGCCTCATTGGCGATTTTCACATAACGTCTCTAATTTGATCGCTTATGATTGACCGGCCTGGACCCGCTGGCTCTTCACTGTCTGGGACCTCTACATTGTCCTTACTGCACTCCTTGGCCCCCCTTATGAACCTGTGATAGCCTGCCCACATCTTACCCGCAAAATGGTATTCCTCCTTGCACTAGCTGCTTGCCTTCACTGTAGTGAATTATAAGCCCTGTCTGATACAGCAACAGACTGCTTCTTTCTGGATAACTGTTCCGGCGTCACCTTAGCTCCTAGGGCGTCCTTCCATGCTAAAACTCAAAAGCCAGATGAACGCTCTGCACCCTTTATTGTTCCAGCTCTTACTAATATTCTGGGTGATGACCAAGAACGAGCACTCTGCCCAGTTCGAACACTCCGATTCGACCTGAAAGCCTCCAAGCCACTCGCCGAGGCCACACTCTGGTCTTTCTGCTATTTACCTTCCATTCCGGTGAAACCTCGGCACGCTTGATCTCCACGTGGATCAAGACTGTCATCCTTCAGGCCTACAACATTAACTGCGCCTACCAAGGCATTCGTGTCACTGCCCATGATTTAGGGCTTTTTCTGCTTCCTGGGCACTCCATAGTAACATGCCTTTCTCCGAGATTATGGGGAAGCTGCTTCTTGATGCAGCCCGACTGTTTTTACTTCACACTACCTGTGTGATATGTCCCACCACTCCGAGGGATTATATCAGATCGGGCCATTCATAGTTACCCGTCGTATGCTGTAATCCCCCACCTGTCGGCGCTTGCTGATATTTTGCACTATCATTGGCGGAACCGTCCGCTACCCTACGGGGCTTTGTCAGATGGCGTCTGCCGCCTTTGACAAAGTCTGTGGAATGCTAAAAGTTGGGTAATGTATTTTTTCATGGCAACTAGAAACTCCAAAATACCAGTGTTACCGGGTTCATTTTGGTTTCTATTGCTATCATGAAGCAACCTTCTTCCCACCCTACTCCCCTCTTGTCGCCATCTGGGCACTGTAGAGGAATGAAAAGACGGAACGCTCCGCTCTGGTTTATATATGGAGGCTGCACATTAGGATGTGGGGAGGGTAGCGGGTTACAGGAATTCTTCATTTAATTTAGCTAATTCAAACAAGCATTGGGGTGGAGAATGCTAAAAGTTAGGTAATGTATATTTACATGATAGCAATAGAATCAAAATCAACCGGGTAACACTGGTATTTTGGAGTTTATGGTCTAAAAACATTTGCAGTTAGTGGTACGTGCAGGTACCCATTCTGCTTACATTACTAGGTCACATTTAGCGATAAAAACCAAGGTGGCTGCAAAATCTTTGCAGATAGTCGCAATGTGTACTCATTTTGTTTAAAATGGGTCTTATTTAATTAAATGTTTTAAAGGCCATAGTGGTTGCAGAATGTTTACATTTAGTCGTAACTTGTGCTCATTCTTGCAGTGGTTTGTATTTAGCGATAAAAAAAACCACCGTGGTTACAAAATGCTTGCTATTAGTCGTAACTTTACTCATTTTACGTACAGTAGGTTATATTTTGAGTGCTGAAGAGCCAAGATGGTTGTAAAATATTTGCAATTTTAGTCGACAAGTGTACCAATTCTTCAATTGTACATAGCAACTAATTAAGACAAGGTCGTTGCAAAGTCTTTGCAATAAGTCGTAACTGAGACTGTTACTGCTTACGGTATGTCTTATTTAACGAATTAAGAGTACTTTTCTACGAGTTGGTTGGTATACTTGGGGCTCAAGAGTGAAAATTTTAATTCCGAAAGCTCCCGAAATACGAGTTTTATTTTTGGCATTTGCTACCTTCTGAAGGTGACTGGAACTGAGGCAATCTTCACCGAAAATTCAAGTTGAATACAAGCGTATGTTCTTCGCTGGCAAGTTTAGTGTAGCGTTTCATTTTTCTGTAGTTGGTATGCAAGTATAGAACCATCCCTAATAGTTAATGTCAAAAAGAATTTGCACAACTATACCTACAAAATCTCTGATATTCAAAATTGGTTTAATGAAACCTTACGTGCCATTATAAATTGTTTTGCCGTTATGGTTAAGAAATGTACAGGGCTTTTTACAGAATTAACTGCAAATCTGAAGTTTATGTACGTGTATGGGTTCCTTCTGCTGCTAAGACAACAATCCTCCCTACACAATTAAATTACCAGTGAAACGAATATTCACGGTTATTTTTATTTTCAATATTAGTGTTGCTGTGTTACAGGAAAATGTATAGTCCGCCGTGATCCCGTGAGCTGCTGAATATCTGTAGTGACTGGCCTACCAAATTTTTAATAGGCCCTATTAATATACGAAAAGCACAAAAACCTAAATTTTTCACTTGGAAGTATAAAGTTAAATCAGTCGGACTGGGTAGGAAGGGCGCCTGTGCCATTTATCGAAATAACCGGGGAGGGGCGCCATGCGTTTTACAGGAAACTTCCAAGTGATGTTGCCTCCAACCGTCAAGGGCTTTGGGGTAGTACTTTCTTCCCCGAGCGGAAGCAATGTCCGGGGGTCGAGCTCAAGAAGCTTTACTTATTTTCATATTATGTCGTCATTTCTGGCTTCGGAGTGCATTCTTCGATACACATTTTATATTTCAAAGTAATGCTAGTTTTTTGCAAATTTTAGAGTGGGTTGGGGAGTGGGGAGCGAGTTTAAAAAATGCATTAACAACGTAAGTAAAGGGAGGGAGAAGTGAAAAGGGAATTATTGCCTGAAAGGAAAGGTTAGCAGTGAACAGGGAATCCAAAACCAATCATTTTTCTTGGCGGAGAGGAGAACAAAATAGACTATACCAAAGGGGTGCCGAAAGTATGGTAGCCTAAGGGAGCCTATGCCATTGGCACTATGGCTAGTCCGAGCCTGAGTTAAATGCATAAACATTTTTACAGTAAGCTTTTTAAAGCCCATGCCATGTAAAAAAACGGTATGCCAAACCTATACATCAATGAAAGGCAATGTGCTTTGTAACACCATAGAAAGCAATCCTATTAATCGGCTGTGGTTTATTGCACAGTCCCAGAATGGGTGATAATTAATGCCATTCGACTTTAAGTTGGGTGTTAATTCATTTTATTGGGTACTTGACTGGCTTCGGTAAGATGTAGCAGACCCCCAAAGTATGATAAATTAGAAATGGAAGGCTCTTCTGAGTCTTCTGGGAAAAGCGATCAACTCACTGGTTTATTAACGACTGTTGCAGTTTCATGGTAAAACCATACGAACCTGTTTCAGGCCACACTGCTTGTTTGATGGGCGTGTTGTGTATACTTCTTTACTAAACATAGTGCTTTTGGTTCTAAATATGCTCGTTCGATAGGTGTTGTCTATACTTCTCTAC